>JANAVB010044620.1:5354436-5512183 GCA_029216955.1 Iris pallida | reverse complement strand
GTCTTTTATTTCTCATATAAAAAAATAATTTCATTTATTAAGAAATAATAAGGATTATTTAGTTTTAGGATTTCGTATAAAATTAAAATTTCATATTTGGGTCTTCATATTGTCCAATGGTCAGTTTGAGTCTCAACCTAACAATTGACTTGACTTGAGCTGTCAAGTGGGTCGGGAGTCGGGCCGGGTCTGGGCCGGACGGCATAAGCCCTACGGGTGAAAATTTAAGCCCAATCTGACACATGACCTACGACACGGTGGACTCTGAGTCGAACCGGGCCGGATCGAACTGGGACCATTATACAGAAAAAGGAAACTATTTACACTATTCACATGATTTATCATATTGTATTTTGGAGTGTCTGAAATGTATTTGATATGTGTCCGAAACGACATGTATTACACTTTTAGTGTTTTCATGCCTCCTAGCACGACAAACTTTACATGCTATGGTAGGACACTCAACAAAATTACTGGACGAAGACGTAAGGTGAGTGAGAATTCTAAAGGTGCATACAAGACAAGTGAACAGTACTGGACCTGCAGATGATGAAGTTCCAATACAACTTAAGTTTTGTTGTGTATGAGGTGTAACCGAGTTTAATATGTTGGTATTGTCTTTCTTTGGTCTGCACCTGAAGAAGATGAAGTTTCAAATACAAATTAAGCTTTGTTATCCTGACCTTCGTTATCCAGACAAAAAAAAATGTTGTGTTGGGAATCAGATACGTCCTCTTGCACTTCGATACCGTGTCTGAGACATTGCCGCAGCGGAAACTTAGGTTAACCCACCTGAAATAACCAACCCCCGTCTAATGGACACCAATCACAGACAAAGACAAGTATATGGCGACAAAGACAAGTATATGGCGGTGACTACGTCACCTGGACAAATTCCAATCTCTATAACTCAGATAAAATTATAAGATTGACAAAAACTAATATTAAACCCTTTGCCCTAATAGGTTCAATCCCCTCACCACACTCAAGAAGAAAAGAAAGATTACAATTGAAATCGCTCACCAACCCGTAGCAATCTCCCTAATCGAAGTTGACGATCCCTCGATTAGATCTCTTCTTCTTTCTGTCTTGGATGGCGAAGTCCTAAGAGCAAAGTGTGAAACTTTCTCTTAGACTTCCTGTGGACGAGCACCTCGAATCTCCACTTTCTGTGTTGTGTTTTGTGCCTCCACCCTCACCTCATATATATAGGATGAGAAAAACCTATTTTAGGTCATAATAGGATTTCTTAAATATGAAGCCCTCAAATAAGAATCCTACTACACCTAAAATAGCCATCAACATCCTATTTTAGATTATAATATGATCTCTTAAATATGAAACCCTCAAATAAAAATCCTATTATATCTAAAATAGCCCAACACTAATTATGGACATCCAAATCAAATTAAATCAAATATTTAATTAGATTTGGACTCCATAAATATGTTATTACCAAATCCAGACTGGACTCCAACAATCTCCTCCTCCAGTCTGATGAGAAGGTGTTGACCCCATGGCTCCTCAACTGGACTCCATGCATGTCATCATGCGACAGAGTTCTTGCTCCCCCCATGCCATTGATCTTCGATCCTCCGAGCTGCTTTGCATCTTCCTTCGTCTCCAGCTCCTCGACCGTCACGTCGACGTTAGCTACCATGCGTAGCATCTCTTGCACCACTTGGATCCTGCCGATATCAATAACACGATCAAGACCGAAGTCCCTGACGATCAGCCTCACCGTAAGTCTCGGCTGCCTGTCCCCGACTTCTGTCTTCCACCGAAAAGTGTTAATGTTCCGACGAGCTTCTTCATCCTTGGCTGACCCAACCAAACAGACGGTGCGGTCCTCCTGAGATTCGAACTCTGGGACCTGCCCACCTTCGTGTCTAAACTTGAAGCTCCCCTATACACATGCGTCCTCGAGCAGAACATCACGTACTGTACATGCCGTCGATGACCCACAGCCCCCCTGTGAACTATGTGAATGATGATGCTCCCGCCTCAGATTGAGTTTGCTGCAAACCTTGATCTCCTACCTGGCTTCGAACTGCTGAAACCGATATCGTTCCGTAAAGCTTTGGCAAACCACCCATCGTCAAAACCGGATCCGTAGAGCAACCCCCACCTGGAGACCGACCAGCTGTCATGGGACCGACAGATTGGCCCTCAATCTTTGACTCACCACCATCCGTCACTTTGTCTCGACGAACCGAATCCTCTGTATCCCTCAAAGTACCTAGAAGCCCCTCCCCAGCAAGTTCTCGACGATCCACCTCCTGTCGAGCACCCCTCGAGCCTCCATCCGGTGTCCGTGGCCTACCTGTACAGCTCAGTGGCTTGAGCCTGTACATGTCATAACACAAATCTCCCTGAGCCAGCTGTTGGGAACCCTTCGCAAGCATCCAATCTTTGTCCCCAAACAGACTGCGACAACCATCATCTATCAGCCTCCCTACCGAAATCAAGTTGTAGCACAAACTCGGTACATGTCGCACACCCTTGAGAACGAGCTTCTCACCGAGCTCCGTTGTCAAGTGCACATTACCGATGCCTACAACTGTAGCTGTCCCCTTGTCGTCCATCTTCACACGTCCAAACCTGCCATCGCGGTATGACATGAAGATCCTCCTATGTGGAGTGGCATGATACGACCCCCCCGTGTCCATGGCCCAGTCACCGTCATGACACATGCCACAAGGTTCCTCTACGTCGATTGCTACGATGATGATATCTTTCATTGCTGTGAGATCCTCCTGGTCGTCCTTGCCTTTTGCCTTCTCAACTTTGAGCTTCATGCAGTTCCTCTTGATATGACCCCTTTTGCCACAGTGATATCAGCCCTCCTTGCGATCCACAATTGCAAGATTCCGAGAACTCCCCCCTGTCTTCGTTTGTGAATTGGGTCTTCCCTTCCCGTAGGAAGTCACCAGAGCGGACTCCTGTGACGATTCTACTTGCTTGCACCGGACCTCCTCATTCAACAAGCTACTTTTGATTGCATCCATCGTGACAACTCCATCAGGCACGGAGTTGCTCACTGACACCACCAACGTCTCCCAGCTTTCCGACAGAGAACTCAAGAGCAGTGGGGCCTGAAGCTCATCATCAATCACCATCTTCATCGCAGACAACTGATTGATGATACCCTGAACCTCGTTCAGATGTTGTGCCACTGGGGCACCCTCCGTGTACTTCGAATTGACGAGTTGGCGAATAAGAAACGCCTTGTTGCCAGTCGTCTTCCTTTCGTACAGCGAATGTAGCTTCTCCCATAATGCTTTTACTGAACTCTTCATGGACACGTGGTGAAACACCGAATCATCCACCCATTGGCGGATGAATCCAACGGCCTTCCGATCCAGTCATTTTCAGTCTTTAGCAGCTTTGTCCATTGGCTTTGCGTTGTCGCCCTCCAACGGACCATGCAAGTCCTTGCACCAGAGTAGATCCTCCATCCTTAGCTTCCAAATCGCCTAGTTTTCCCTTGTGAGGGTGATCATACGACTGTTCATCTTCTCCGTAGACATGGTTGCCAGAACCTCCAAAGCTCTGATACCAGATGTTGGAAATCGGATATGCCCTCTTGTGCTCTGATACCGTGTCTGAGACGTTGGCGCAACAAAAACTTAGGCCAACCCACCTAAAATATAACCAACCCCCGTCTAACGGACACCAAGCATAGATAAAGACAAGTATATGGCGGTGACTACGTCACCTGGACAAATTCCAATCTCTATAACTCAGATAAAATTATAAGATTGACAAAAACTAATGTTGAACCCTTTGCCCTAATAGGTTCATCCCCCTCACCACACTCAAGAAGAAAAGAAATATTACAATTGAAATCGCTCACTAATCCATAGCAATCTCCCTAACCGAAGTTTACGATCCCTCGATAAAATTCTCTTCTTCCTTCTGTCTTGGATGACGAAGTTCTAAGAGCAAAGTGCGGAACTTTCTCTTAGATTTCCTGTGGACGAGCACCTCGAATCTTCACTTTTTGTGTTGTGTTTTGTGCCTCCACCCTCACCCCATATATATATGATGAGAAAAAACCTATTTTAGATCATAATAGGATTTCTTAAATAGGAAGCCCTCAAATAAGAATCCTACTCCACCTAAAATAGTCCATCAACATCATATTTTAGATTATAATAGGATCTCTTAAATAGGAAACCCTCAAATAAGAATCCTATTATATCTAAAATAGCCCAACACTAATTATGGACATCCAAATCAAATTAAATCAAATATTTAATTAGATTTGGACTCTATATATATGCTATTACCAAATCCAGACTGGACTCCAACAATCTCCCCCTCTAGTCTGATGAGAGGATGTTGACCCCATGGCTCCTCAACTGGACTCCATGCCTGTCATCATGCGACAGAGTTCCTACTCCCCCATGCCACTGATCTTCGATCCCCCGAGCTGCTTTGCATCTTCCTTCGTCTCTAGCTCCTCGACCGTCACGTCGATACTAGCTACCATGCGTAGCACCTCTTGCACTACTGGGATCATGTCGATATCAATAACACGATCAAGACCGAAGTCCCTGATGATCAGCCTCACCGCAAGTCTCGGCTGCCTGTCCCCAACTTCTGTCTTCCACCGGAAAGTGTTAACATTCCAACGAGCTTCTTCATCCTTAGCTGACCCAACCAAGCAGACGGTGCGGTCCTCTTGAGATTCGAACTCCTGAACCTGCCCACCTTCGTGTCTGAACTTGAACCTCCCCCATACACATGCGTCCTCGAGCGAAACATCACACACTGTGCATGCCGTCGATGACCCACATCTCCCTATGAATTGTGTGAATGATGATGCTCCCGCCTCGGATTGAGTTTGTTGTAAACCTTGATCTCCTTTCTGGCTTCGAACTGCTGAAACTGATGTCGCTCCGTGAAGCTTTGGCAAACCACCCGTCGCCAAAATCGGATCCGTAGAGCAACCCCCACCTGGAGACCGACCAGCTGTCATGGGACCGACAGATTGACCCTCAATCTTTGACTCACCACCATCCGTCACTTTGTTTCGACGAAGCGAATCATCTGTATCCCTCAAAGCACCTAGAAGCCCATCCTCAGCAAGTTCTCGACGATCCACCTCCTGTCGAGTACCCCTCGAGCCTTCATCCGGTATCTGTGGCCTACCTGTACAGCTCAGCGGCTTGAGCCTGTACATGCCACAACACAAATCTCCCAGAGCCAGCTGTTGGGAACCCTTCGTAAGCATCCAATCTTTGTCCTCAAACAGATTGCGACAGCCATCATCTGCCAGCCTCCCTACCAAAATCAAGTTATAGCGCAAACTCAGTACATGTCGCACACCCTTGAGAACAAGCTTCTCACCGAGCTCCATTGTCAAGTGCACATTACCGATGCCTACAACTGCAGCTGTCCCCTTATCGCCCATCTTCACACGTCCAAATCTGCCGCCACGGTATGACGTAAAGATCCTCCTATATGGAGTGGCGTGATACGACACCCCCGTGTCCATGACCTAGTCGCCATCATGACACATGCCATAAGGTTCCTCTGCGTCGGTTGCTGCGATGATGATATCTCCTATTGCTGTGAGATCCTCCTAATCGTCCTTGCCTTTTGCCTTCTCATCTTTGAACTTCATGCAGTTCCTCTTGATATGACCCCTTTTACCATAGTGATAGCAGCCCTCCTTGCGGTCCATAATTGCAAGATTCCGAGAACTCCCCCTATCCTCGTCTGTGAATTGGGTCTTCCCTTCCCATAGGAAGTCACCAGAGAGGACTCCTGCGATGATTCTACTTGCTTGCGTCGAACCTCCTCATTCAATAAGCTACTTTTGACTGCCTCCATCGTGACAACTCCATCAGGCGCGGAGTTGCTCACCGACACCACCGATATCTCCCAGCTTTCCGGCAGAGAACTCAAGAGTAGTAGGGCCTGAAGCTCATCATCAATCACCATCTTCATCGCAGACAACTGATTGATGATACCCTGAACCTCGTTCAGATGTTGTGCCACTGGGGCACCCTCCATGTACTTCGAGTTGACGAGTTGGCGATAAGAAACGCCTTGTTGCTAGCCGTCTTTCTTTCGTACAGCGAATGCAGCTTCTCCCATAATGCTTTTGCTGAACTCTCCATGGACATGTGGTGAAACACCGAATCATCCAACCATTGGCGGATGAATCCAACGACCTTCCGATCCAGTCGTTTCCAGTCTTTAGCAGCTTTGTCCCTTGGCTTTGCGTTGTCTCCCTCCAACGGACCATGCAAGTCCTTGCACTAAAGTAGATCCCACATCCTTGGCTTCCAAAGCGCTCAGTTTTCCCCTGTGAGGATGATCATACGAGTGTTCATCTGCTCCATAGACATGGTTGCCAGAACCTCCACAGCTCTGATACCAGATATTGGGAATCAAATATGCCCTCTTACGCTCCGATACCGTGTCTGAGACATTGCCACAGTAAAAACTTAGGCCAACCCACCTGAAATAACCAACCCCCGTCTAATGGACACCAAGCACAGATAAAGACAAGTATATGGAGGTGACTACGTCACCTGGACAAATCCCAATCTCTATAACTCAGATGAAATTACAAGATTGACAAAAACTAATGTTGAACCTTTTGCCCTAATAGGTTCAACCCCCTCACCACACTCAAGAAGAAAAAAAATATTACAATTAAAATCGCTCACCAACCCATAGCAATCTCCTTAACCAAAGTTAACGATCCTTCGATTAGATCTCTTCTTCCTTCTGTCTTGGATGACGAAGTCCTATGAGCAAAGTGTAAAACTTTCTCTTAGATTTCTTATGGACGAGCACCTCGAATCTCCACTTTTTGTGCTGTGTTTTGTGCCTCCACCCTCACCCCATATATATAGGATGAGAAAAACCTATTTTAAGTCATAATAGGATTTCTTAAATAGGAAGCCCTCAAATTAGAATCATACTACACCTAAAATAGCCCATCAACATCCTATTTTAGATTATAATAGGATCTCTTAAGTAGGAAACCCTCAAATAAGAATCCTATTACATCCAAATTAAATTAAAACAAATATTTAATTAGATTTGGACTCCATAAATATGCTATTAACAAATCCAGGAGATGGCCGGCGGAGGGAGGGGGGTCGGGAGGCGGGTCGCCGGCGGATGGAGGAAGGGGGGAGGTGGTCGAGGGGCGGGTCGCCGGCGAGGGAGGAGGGGGAAGGGGTCGGGGTCAGGTCGCCGGCGGAGGAGGGGAGGGGCAGGTGGCGGGTCGGGGGTGGGCTGGCGGAGGGAGGAGGGGGGCGGGTCGGGGTCGAGGCTGGCCGGTGGAGGGGCTGACCGACGATGGGAATGGGATGGGGCTGGTGTGGGAATGGGGGGGAGGAGGGGCTGGTAGGGAAGGGGGAAGGATAGGTTAGGTATTTTATTTTTTTATTTCTTTAAAAATTGCTGTTAACGACCATTTCTAACGGTTAATTGACGGTAAGGGCCTTTTTGCTCGCACAGAGAATATAAGGAGGTGCAGACTGCTTAAGTTCTCTAAAAGGTCTTATTTTGCAAACGAGACAAATCTAGGGAGGGTTTAAATGCACTTTACCCAGAAATCCATGGAATCCTATGTTTGGTTGGAGATGGATTTGGATATGGAAAGTATGACAAAATCCAGAACTTGGATTTGGTTAGATTTGGGAGGAAAAAATAGTTATTCTTTAATAATTTTGTTAAAATATTTATTCTTTAATAATGTTGTTAAAAATTAGTAAATTAAAAATTATTTAATTTATAGTTAATTAAAGAATTAGTAACTTATTAATAAGTAGTAAATTAGTAAATTATTTAATTTATAGTTAATTAAAGAATTAGTAAATTAGTAAATTATTAAAAGATAGTAAATTATTTAATTTATAGTTAATTAAAAACTAACTTATATTTATTTAAAAATTAACTAATTATTAATTATTAATTGTTAATTATTAATTTTATAATTATAATAATCGTTATTTATTTAAAAATTATTAATCGTGAATTATTAATCGTGAATTATTAATCGTTAATTATTAAAAATTATTAATCGTTAATTATTAATTACTAATCGTTAATTATAATTTATAATTATTAATCGTTAATTAAAAATTAAAAATTAAAAATTATTAATCATTAATTATATTTTATAATTATTAATTATTAATCTTTATTTATTTAAAAATTAACTAATCGTTAATTATTAATTTTATAATTACTAATCATTAATTATAATTTATAATTATTAATCATTAATTAAAATTTATTAAGCGTTAATTATTATTATTAATCGTTAATTATAATTTATAATTTATAATTATTAATCGTTATTTATTTAAAAATTAACTAATTGTTGACGTCGAAAAATCGATAACTTGGTTACGCGATCGAAGTATAACGGAATGCAACGAATCGAGAAACGATTCGAGACATACGAAAATGTTTGTGGAGAACTAGGACGTATACAATGCAAGTTGTCGATGTTGAGACAGAATCAAAGTTTACCCTTACGATATCGAAATTGATACGACGTATCGAGATCGATACGTAAGGAAACGTAAGCACGATGTGAGAATACAAAATGGAGTGTGCCTCGTGCTATCAAATTTTTTTGTAAATAACAATACAAGAATGAACGAACTGGTTGATCATGAACTTTGTGATTGATCAAGACGAGCCTATAAGTCATCGACGATTGTTCGATGCGTATAGCATCTCGTGGGTCGACCGCAAATAAGATAGACTCGAACTCAATGCGAGTAGATGCCTCGTAAATTTTAGAATTATCAACAATAGTACATGACTTTACTCGGAGGATAGTTGCACATCAGTTACGCCGATAGAAATGGTTTTGTCCAAAATTGGGTAGTCATATAGAAATCGTCGGAACGTGATTTGTCTCCGAAATAAGATATAGCATGGTTCATAGTAAAACTATCCTTCATTAATGATCCACAATTATCGAGCGTAGCTTCGGAAAAGCTGACCCTAGAAGACTTGACCGCCAAAGCTACAACAGGTCGAAAGTATGCAAATACAAGCATTTGGCACGAGAGTGAGGCCAATGAGTCAGAGAATGTGGACAGACCCTGCAGCACTGCCAATGTATGTCTTATGGCATTTCATAAGGTATCTTCTAACCCTCTGTATGATGAATTTACTTTCGATGAATTTGAGACAGCCTTTAGCGAACTACTTGACAAACACAGAAATGTGTTGACAAGTACAAACAATCTAGCAAAGATGTTAAGGCATGCACAACTGAAGTAGCAAGACTGTCTAATCTTCTTGAAGACATTAAAGAAACATCTGCAATCGGTAACACGATAAGATAACCAAGCTCAAAGTAGACTATCATGAGGCTATCCTTACTATCGAAAAAAAGAAAGAGACTATGTCAAAATACAAGTGCTTTATGACATAGAGAAGAAGAGACACTTAGTCACAGAGCAAAGACTCATTGATATGACTGCCAAATATGAAGAGTCTTGTGTGATTTCTAAAAGTTAGAAATCAAGTTAGGAAAACAGGCCATCCCTATTACACAGCCAAAGGTTAGTCCTAATGCTACGCATACAACCAAGTGGACTAAACCACAAAAAGTATGCAAGCAACATGGAAATCACAATTATGCTTTCACATATGGGTTTCCAAAGAAGGCACAAAAGCATGTCAATACAGAAATGAAGAACACATTTTCAAAACTTACTTGCACGTACTGTGGTACTCACATGCACATATCACAGTATTGTCCAGCATAAAAACCTGTTGAAAATTAAATACTTGTTTGGATTTTTAAGACTAATCCGAAAGGACCCTCGAAGAAATGGGTACCAAAGGATTCATCTACTTGTTTTATAGGTGGACCCTTAACCCTTTCATGCTAGAAGCAAGTGGATCCTCGATAGGGAACTTTTATGGCACATGACTGGTGATTCATCTTTGTTTGCTACGCTATTGATGAAGAAAGAAGGATATGTTTCCTTCAGAAATAACTTGAGGTGATATAATTGGAAGTGGCACTGTTGGTATGTCTCCTTAGCAGTAATAAAAGACGTTTGTTTAGTTACAGAGTTGAAACATAACCTATTGAGCCTAAGTCACTTGGCATATAATGGTTATGGTATTAACTTTGTAAAAGAAAAATGCTCTATATATGAAATGTCATCTGGTAATCACGTATATGAAGGGATTAGGGAAGACAATATTTATGTTTTCTTTTTAGAAGTACTAACAATTCAGGAAAGTGCCTGGTAGCCAACCAAGATGAAAGATGTCTATGACACATGAGGCTAGGACATGCCAATATGGACACTATCTCATGGCTATACACCAAAAAGTTGGTAAAAGGACTCCCAAAAATCACATTCATTAGAGACATGGTATGTGCTGATTGTGAAAAGAACAAAGCAACTAGGTCAACTTTTAAATCCATCAACACTGTAAGTACTTCTAGACCCTTGCAGTTAATTCACATGGATTTATTAGGTCCTAGTAGAGTTGCTAGTCTTGGCGGTATACGCTTTTGTAATTGTTGATGATTTCTCTCGATATACATGGGTTTTCTTTTTATCAAATAAAATTGATGCTATTTTTGAATTTCAAATATTTTACAAAAATGTACAAAACGAAAAAGGTTTCATGATTACTCGAATCTGAAGTGATCATGGTGGCAAATTCATAAATAATGATTTCAAAACGTTTTGTGATGATAATAGATACTACCACAAATTTTTTTGTCCTAGAACTCTCCAATAAAATGGTGTTGTAGAGCGGAAGAATCGTACTCTAAGCGAGATGGCTAGAGTCATGCTGAATCAGCATAATCTTACAAAATATTTTTGGACAGAAGCTGTTAGCACAGCCTGTCATATTTTAAATAGAGTATTGATTCGACCTATCTCGAAGAGAACACCATATGAGCTATGGTTTGGAAGTATTCCAAATATTTCATACTTTAAAGTTTTTGGATGTCGCTATTTTATCTTGAACACCAAGGACAACTTGGGTAAGTTTGACTCTAAAGCAGATGAAGGGATATTTCTCGAATATGCTGCTAAGAGTAAAGGATATAGAGTTTTTAATAAAAGGTCTATGATTGTTGAAGAGTCTATTAATGTTACTTTTGATAAGCTCAATAGTCACAAATCCATCGATAGTGATGATGAAGATACACAGAATAAATCCAAGACATCTGAAGACACTGTTACCAACGAGAGAGATCTGGAAAGTCTACCGAAGAAAATGAAGTTCATGCCAGACCATCCAGAGACACTCGTCATAGGTGATGTATCAAAAGATGTAAGTACACGTTCTTCTACTAAGGACACTGATATAGTAGCTAATGTAGCTTTTATATCTCAAGTAGAACCTAAGACTATAGTAGATGCATTTAATGATAAATTTTGGATTGATGCCATGCAAGAGGAACGAAATCAATTTGAGAGAAACCAAGTTTAGGAACTTGTTCCTGAACCTATTGGTCAATCGATAATTGATACCAAATGGGTGTTCCAAAATAAACTTAGTGAGGATGGACAAGTTCTATGCAATAAAGCACGTCTAGTGGCACAAGGTTATAATCAAGAAGAATGTATTGATTATGACGAGACATATGCTCATGTTGCTAGACTAGAAGCTATCTGCATGTTTTATGCATTTGCATGTTTTCAAAATTTTAAACTTTTTCAAATGGACGTAAAAAGTGCATTTTTAAATGGCTTTTTAAAAGAGAAAATTTTTGTGAAACAACCCCCTAGTTTTGAAGATTTTCAAAAATTCGATCACGTCTTCAAACTTAGGAAAGTACTCTATGGACTCAAACAAGCACCTCGTGCTTGGTATGAACGCCTAAATGTCTTCTTACTTGAAAATGGTTTTTCAAAAGGAAGAGTTGATACTACTTTATTTATTAAGTCTTTAGATGATTGTATTCTTCTTATGCAAATTTATGCAGATGACATAATATTCGATTCTACTAATGAAAAACTCTGTCAAGAATTTGCTAAGTGTATGTAGATTGAGTTTGAAATGAGTATAATGGGAGAGCTAAACTACTTTCTAGGACTCCAGATCAAAAAACACACATAGAGAACATTCATCAACCAAGCTAAGTACACGAAAGATTTACTGAAGAAGTATAACTTCGACAACGTAAAGCCTATCGGAACTCCAATGACTACATCAACTCGGCTTGACATTGATGAAAGTGGCAAACCAGTCTACCAGTGTAAGTATCGAGATATGATTTGTAGTTTATTATATTTAACTACTAGTCGCCCCAATATCATGTTTAGTGTTTGCATTTGTGCTAGATATCAAGCTAATCCTAAGGAATCACACTTATGCGCCGTTAAGCGTATCTTCCAATACCTTAAGGGAACTTCTACAGTCGGCTTATGTTATCCCAAAACAACGTCTTTTGATCTACTCGGTTATTCAAATGCGGATTTTGCAGGATGCAAAGTAGACTATAAAAGTACCAACGTATGTGTTATTTCCTAGGAAAAGCTTTAGTCTCCTGGTCTAGCAAGAAGCAAAATTCTGTAGTACTATTAATGACTGAGGATGAGTATATCACCGTAGGACGTTGTTGTGCTGAAATTTTGTGTATGAAGCAAACCCTAGAAGACTATAATCTGTACTACACAAAGATTCCTATATTTTGGGATAACACGAGCACGATAATTTGACTAAGAACCCTGTTTGTTACTCACGCACGAAGCACATAGAGATACGTCATCACTTTTTTACGTGATCACCAACAACACGAGAATATTTGCTTAAATTTATTGACACAAATCATCAATTAACAAATTTTTTAATAAAACCGCTGGCTGAAGATCGTTTCTATTTCTGCGACGCGAATTAGGCATACTTGAATTTTCAGATTCATAATACTTGATGTTTAATAAAAAAAATGCTTAAAAATTAAGATTTTGAGATTTTTTAATTGAAGTTATTTTGGGTACAAGCCGAAATATAACGCCCCAGTCCCAAAATACGTAGGACTAGACATACGTAACATGCCAGCTGCATGCATACGAAGAATACTCCAATATGTGGAATCCTCGTACACATACATAAGTTGTAAATCACAGGCCAATCACAAATAACTATATCTCATCCACAAAATCATAAGAGAAAATGATAGTCCAAATAGTATCAAATAAAAGAGTCAAAAGATAGATAGCCGGGTGGAAATAAATCCACTACCAAACAGCTATGAATATAATCTAAGATACTGGAGTACAACCTCCAAAAAAAATAAATGAAAGATACAAGTAAAGAAAGGATCAGGCATCGTCAGAGGGTAAGATGTCCTCGGTAGGAAACGGATAAGCTAAACCGAGTCCGTACTCCTGGGACAATCCTGACCATCTACACCTGGAGAGATCACCAGGTCCTCAGCGGGACATAACAAGATACAGAAAAACATGCTATATAAACTGAATATAAACTGCTCATAATAATCCAGATCATAACATGGTTCAACACTTTATCATCGAAGCAGTGAACCACACCTACAACCAAACAAGGACAAGGTGTGGCACACTAGTTCGTGACAAAATACTGTTCCAAGCCATAAACAGTATAGTACACAACCATATGGAAAAGTACATATACCTACGGATAAAGGTCGTCTAACCATTCTAAGTGGAATGCATTTTAAGAACAGTTCATGGTCTCATGACTACCGGGTCAAGTCAGAAAAATACCAATGCAGTACAGTACCTCAGTAGCGAGTCACAACACCATATATTATTCCTCAGTATCGAGCGAGTCTATAGCATATAGTCTACCTATCTTTCCTCAGTAGCGAGCGAGTCTACGCTAGATAGGGTGGTAGGCAACTTTCAATCATGTTCTTCCCGCCCAATGCCAACTCATAACTGCTAAGTCTTCTAGCATGCAACTCTATTAGCAATTATTTTCTAACGCACATCCTCACGTATCGGTGGCCAACCAACTACGCAAGTCTGAGACCTATATGAGACTCGTGACTCGTGTAGCACATGTGTCAAGGCCACTGAATGCATCACAACATAGGGTAGTCTTCTTAACTTTAAGTCGATGCATAATATTAAAGTAATATGAATAAACTAAACAGTTAATTACATAAAATAGATCAAGGCAGAAAATGACAATAAGTAAGAAAATAAAACTAAATCAGCATGCTAAATGGCAGTAAAAAAGCAGAATATAATGGCAAGGTATCTTGCCTGAGGGTGGTGCGAGATGTAGCAGAATCCAACAGTCAGAATCGTCAACACGAAAGTCAAAATCCACAAAGAGCTCCGGATGCTGAAACAAACATCACAAACGAGTTTGGTATAAAAGATATGTCTAGGAAACGCCTGTCCAAAATTTAATTCTGTAACAGGGGTAAAATCGTAATTTCGGGTTAAAACGATGCTCGCCGTTGGACCCGTTTTGTACCGAAACGTACGCTAGAACCTACGGTCTCTAAAGTCATCAAACTACATATCTACAGGTCTGATTTGAGAAGATGAACCCAACGGTATGTCCAATTTTGGATTCCAATAAGCCGTGCACAAATTCGCCCCTTAGAGCGGGTCGCGGGCCCGCCAAATAGGCGTTCCGATCGACCTTCTTAGAATCAGACCAAACTTGGCATACAGGACCAGAAAAATGATACGGTCCTGTTGGCACAAGTTTCATCTCGATACGACGAATGTACATGAAGTTATGGCCAAGTTTGCAAAAGGTCGATACAGGGTATCTCGACGGATACGTACTGATTTTGTCGCACACACGCAACGAAATCGAGTTCCGTCAGTTCCCACACTTCAGCAACATCCATACGCGCCATTCGATGTGTACAGATTGCGACCACGTCGCCCGGTTTGTCGGGGTGCACGGTGTATCAGAAATTATTTTAAAAAATTTATAGTTCGAAAACAAGTTTTTCCTAAAACTTTGAAACTATTTTTATGACAATTTAATCCTTGAAAAATAAAAATGAATGCTCGATTTCCTTCTCGTATAGGTTGTCAATAACCCTGTTTAAACACATTTTCAATATTGTAGATGGATTGGCACGAGTTGGCCGTCCAAAATAGTGTTTGTGTAGTTTTCATAGCATGTCACGATATTTCGAAACTGTAGTTTTTCGAAGATTTGGGCAAAGATTTACTTGAGAATTCGAAGTCTTTGTACTAAACTAAATTACATGGATCTAAAGAGGGTTAATTGGTCTACCTATAGGATTAATGAGATCAAAATTTG
This sequence comes from Iris pallida, assembly GCA_029216955.1. Lineage (NCBI taxonomy): Eukaryota > Viridiplantae > Streptophyta > Magnoliopsida > Asparagales > Iridaceae > Iris > Iris pallida. Next base: position 5,496,931 of record JANAVB010044620.1, on the reverse strand, counting down.
ACTGCTTATAGGGTGAGAAGCATGGTGCCAAAGTTGAGTACCTGAAAGTTTGTTACTGCTTGAAAATAGGGGAACACCTTTGTTCGAGGTCCTCTCCGACGATCACCGGCGATGGCGGCGTCCCCGAGCGTGTGCACTGGGATCGTAGGATGTGGGGGCCTTGGCGAATGTCTCTGGATGACTTGGAGGGGTGCAGGGATGGAGGAGGTGAACTTTTCGATGGTTGCTCATATATATATACGAAAATTTCTAATCTAATTTTAATTCAAATCTGGATCGATCCAAGAGTTAGTTTATGGGTTTAGATCAAGGAGAATTAGGTGAGGATCTACCCAAAAAAATTGAAAACATTTAGTCGAATTTCCATAAATATTTGATCGAGATTTTTAAATCTCATTAGCGGCTCTCCCAGCGGCTTAAATTCCCAATCGGGAATATAAGAGCACTGTTCCTACCGGAACAGTGCAATATATTCTTTTTTTTCTACAACAGGTATTAACATATACAAGTATACTCCTAATACACAAATATATATACTATTAAATAAAAATAATACACTCCTAAATACACACACACACACATATATTATTTATTTATTATATATATATAAATTAATAAAAAAATAAATTATATATATTCAGAGAAATACTAAATTTTATTCATGAAAAGGTGAGTACCAACTCAGGTTACAAAACTTGCAAAAACTAATGTTTACATTTGATAGTTGCCTTTGCAATTTGTCTATGAACTTCACCTATCATCTTGTCAGCTGTATAAGAATACTGCTTATATCGTCATTTGTTGCGATTTTTTCATAACACCCATATCACCGCTGCCACCATAATTTCCTTCTTGTGTTTTTTTCTCTTCCTCCACCATAATCGAAGCCTATGCAATAAACTGCTGCCTTTATAATGAATGTCATATGATTGTTGAATCGATGTCCACACTTCAATAGCTAAGTCACCCTCATGAAGAATATGAGCCAATGTTTTTGATGAAGGTTCAATGCAACAATAACACTTTGACACGATGCTATACCCAAGCCGAGTAATGTTATCATCAGTAGGAAGCTTATTATGCAGCATTCGCCAACATAATATGGACCATTTAGTGGGAATACATGTTTTTCGTATATGTTTGAAGTATGGTAATTTTGGAATATGAGTACGAGCCACATCCCAAGCTGAGGCTACAGAGAAGTTACCTGATCGAGCATGTCCCCAACTCCAATCCCCATCCATCTGAACAATGTGGGGAGTAGCCAGTCTGCACCCAAGTACAAGTCTCCTCCACACATGTGTTGCATTAGAAGTAAGCTGGACAGCAAGTTCAGAATCATGAGAGCAATATTTCAGTTTAAAGAACTGTGTCCAAAGACTATTTTGTGTTGTGAACTTCCACCATAGTTTAATGGTCATTGCTGCCATTACATCCTCCAATCGACGAACATCCAGGCCTCCTTCTTCCTTTGTACGAGCAATGCATTCCTATTCGAGCCATATCCGTTTTGCTACACCCTTATGAGAACCCCAAAAGAAAGAGGAGAACATAGACTCAAGTCTATGCAACACAGCAACAGGTGGATCACACGCTGCCAATGTATATACTGGAATTGAAGCTAGAATATTCTTGATTAAGACTAATTTACCTCCTGGTGATAGTGTTTTGTTATGCCACCCTTCTAGATTTTGCCAAATTTTGTAAAGAAGATCTTCATACATTCCTCCATTTCGTCGACCGGCCATGAGAGGACAGCCCAAGTACGTAAATGGAGGCATACCAATGTTAAAGCCAAATCGACTAGCCAATTCCTCTCCCTTCTCTGGATGTTCCTTCTTAGAAAGATAGATTGAAGACTTAGTTTTATTGATATTTTGACCAGACATAAGTTCATACCTGGTTAAAACATCATTGATCATTCCTACCGAGCATAAATCCCCTGCTGTAAAAAGGAGAACATCATCTGCATAGGCTAATTGTGTGATAGGAGGACATCCTCGAGGAGTGAAGAAAGGAGAGAAGCCATCTTCAGCTGGTAAGCGCTTCAAACTTCTAGTTAAGACCTCAGCAGCTATGATGAATAATGCAGGTGAGAGTGGGTCTCCTTGTCTCAGGCCACGAAATGCTTGAAAGTACTCCGTCGATTCACCATTAATAAGAGGAGCATACCACACATTGTTCACAATCCTCAGCATCATGTCGACCCACTTGTTGTGAAAGCCAAATCTACGAAGCACCTTCAAAAGATAACGCCAATCAACCCTATCATAAGCCTTCATCATATCAAGTTTTATTGTAATATTACCTTCTCTGTGCTTTTTGTTCATCTTAGCCATCATTTCTTGAGCCAATAAAATGTTATCAACAATCTCTCGACCTTGTCCGAACCCGCTCTGTTCTTGAGAAATAATACGCGGGAGAATAAGAGCTAATCACCGGGAGAGTAACTTTGACATGATTTTGTTAATCACAGTGCACAGACTAATGGGCCTATAATTACTAAAGGTCTTAGGCTGTTTTACCTTTGGAATGAGGACGAGCGACGTGTTGGTGAATGTCCTAGGAAGTGAGAACCCATCGATGAACTTAGAAATGGCTTCCAAAATGTCATCACTGATAATGTCCCAACTGTGTAAGTAGAACACTGGAGTAAACCCGTCAGGCCCTGAAGCACTACTCTTGTCCAAACTTTTAATAGTGTCAAATATCTCCTATTTAAATGGTGCTGCGATAAGAATTGCATTGTCCTCCTCAGTCAAAACATTAGGAATGAGATCCAACATTTAAGTATCATCCCAAATTTCCCCACGCTCATATATTTTGGCAAAGAATTCCTTCGCATAGACATGGATGTCCTATTTTTTCTGGAGTAAGTCTCCATTATCCGTTGTGATGGAATGAATGTGCAGAGACTTCTTTCTGTTATTGACACAGCCATGAAAATAAGCTATGTTCTTATCCCCATCCAGGTCCCATTTAAGACGAGCCTTCTGTCTCCAATATACTTCTTCGATACGAACTCGTTGCTTAAGCAATGCCGAAGCCTTCGACAGATGTTCGAAAGAGGCCTGGGAGTTCAATGTCTCATGATTTAACTCTGCTGCAAGAATGTCATCTTTCGCTTGCTTCACCGATTGAAAGATGTCCCCATATGTGTTCCTGCTCCACGTTGATAGAACTTTCCTGCAGGCGTCGAGGCGCAGAGACACTCTAGTAACTGCATTCGGATGATAAAACGAATTCCAGGCTTGATGAATAAGAGCGGTGTAATCCTTATGAGTCGTCCAAAGGTCGAGGAATCGAAATTGTTTCCTCCACCTACTGGAGCTCGTTTTAATTGAGTAAGAATTGGAGCATGATCCGACTCCAATCTGTTAAGGTGTTCTATGCCTGACATAGGAGCCAATTCGAGCCACACATTATCTACCATAATACGATCCAAACGCGACCCACACCTGCCATCCTTCATAGATTTCAACCATGTAAAGTAGCTTCTTGATTACGGAAGTTCAGATAATCCAGCCGCTAATTTGAAGTTTGCAAACTCCTGAATCGAGACTGGATCAACATTACGACCTTCGATCTTTTCTTCTGATCGTAACACAGCATTGAAGTCACCCCGAACTACCCATGGAAGATTGTGAGCCCCTGAAACTGAGATAATCTGTCCCAAAGCAAGCGACGACCTTCTTTCGTGTTATCATCATGAACCAGAGTAAACATAGCCTCTGATGGCAACAAATGGTGAGCAACAGTAACAGAGAGTGCTTGATCAAAAGAATCTCGAGTTGATATATCACACGCCACTTTAGCCATCACCCATATATTACCACGTTCATTAGCAAACGCAGAAGAAAATCCAAGCTTTAACTTGTAGAAAGCAAGCTGATTAACGTCCACCTTAGGCTCAATAATGGCAATAAAGACAATTTTATGAATCCTCACTAATGATTTGATTCTTTTAAGAGTCATTTTGTTTGCAATTCCTCGCACATTCCAGAATACGATATTAAACATTAGAGGCTTAGGGTTTACTTGTAGAGTTTGAGCTTGCTGTTTGACGAGTGACATGATCGGAACCCTCTACCATCTTCTTTGTTTTCTTCCTCCTTTGTATTGTTGCTGTGGTCGCATTCTGAGCTTCTCCTCCAGTGTCCCAACGTTCATCTTCACCGTGTCTGTTCTCCATATCAAGCTCTTCTCTCTCGACTTTATCGGCCCAGTTGATAGCTGTGTCACGAACCTTCCCTTCCTCCAGCTGATCAGATTCCCTCGCAGTGGCCTGGGCTTCGGTCGCTATAGCTGCCAACGAAGTTTCAAGAACATCAGCCACTTGAGCCACTTCCGTAACCACTATTTCCTTGTCTGTCTCGTTCAATGTGACATGTTGATGCAAATGAATCTCCTCCGATCTCGTGACCTGAGCTCCGCAGGGAGTGGCCGGTTGTTCACTTGGGAGTAGATTTGGATTAATTAGAACATCATCTTCTCTTTGCATAATATTAGTTTCCTCATTGATGGCAGCCTCAGATGACGAGTTAAGACCATGATCACCTTCATTAATTGGCAAACTACCTTCATTGGGACGCTGTAAAATTTTAGTAACCATCAAATCCTTCTGAAGACGATGCGTGTCCTCCCCCGACGTTGGCTTTTCCTGCGCAGCTTCCTCAATCACAACTTCTTTGCCTTTATTCTTCAGTTTGCAGTGATTAACATTATGTCCTTGATAATGACAGTGCGAGCAATACAAAGGTATATACTCATATTCCAAGTTTTGCCAAAAACTTCGACCATGAGGAAGGTTAATTCTGATACGCTGCTGTAAAGGCTTACTAGCATCTATTTCAATAAATACCCTTGTTCTACTTGGACGAGAGAGTTCAGCAGTAGCCTTATCTATTTTCAACGGTGAGCCAATCGCTGAAGTAATGGCAAAGAGAGCCTCTTTGTCATATAAGTGATGAGGTAGGTCAGGAAGATCCACCCACACAGGCATGAGGGAAAACTTATAAGAAGGTGAGAAATCAGGTTCCCACTTGAAGATTCGCATTGGGGCTCGCAAGACGAACCATGTATCTTTAGATCGAAGACGAAGATAATCTTCCTCAACAGAAGGTCGAATCAGAATATGTTTACGATCAATAACCCCAGCCTTAATAGATCCCTGGAATTGAAACCCTGACAAAGCCTTACAGATGACCTCTATCGACGGTTTGGTATGAGAAAACTTCCCAATGAGAGCATAACGAAGAGGGCTTGAGAGAGTTTGTTCTTCTTCCTCTGAAAAGGAGATCGCTGGGGCTCCTTTGAACGATGAAACCTTTCGTGGAGCCAGTGGAGGAGGATCCTTAACCATCCAGCAACTACTGCTGCAAATGATTTGGCCATGTGGACGCCAGCCCGGCCAGAGGCCAAGCCGGAGTCGACCGGAGCGGAGATCTACCAGGAGCTATAGGTACGGCGCTCTAGGGCAACGCGCGATCCTATATATATATATATATATATATATATATATATATATATATATATATATGAGTATATTATTTTTATTTATGGGTATATATATGTGTATTTGGGAGAATATTGTTTTTAATTAATATATATATATATATTTTTTGACATTAATTAAAAACAATATTCTCCCAAATACACATATATATATACCCATAAATAAAAATAATATACTCATATATATATATATATATATATATATATATATATATATATATATATATATATATATATATATATATATATATATATATATATGGCATTAATTAAAAACAATATTCTCCTAAATACACATATATATACCCTTAAATAAAAACAATATACTCATAAATACGCACATATATATACCCTTAAATAAAAACAATATACTCCAAAATACACACATATATATACCCTTAAATAAAAACAATATACTCCTAAATACACACATATATGCCCTTAAATAAAAATAATATACTCCTAAATACATATATATATACGTAGACAAATCAATCCAAAATTTGGATTCGTGCAGAGAATCGCGTCCTCTACAACATACTTGATCGTCGGAAGGTATAACTCCTTCTTTCCTCCACTTTCAAATTCTTAGGGTTATCTAGTTTTGGGAAAGAATGCCTAAGGGATTCAATCCTTTCAAGAGGAAGAAGACTAATGCCAGTAAAGAGGCATCGTCTTCCGATCCAAACACGGATTCCCTCTTTTCCTTGGTCCAATCGGGTGACGGCGTATCGGATGAGTTTTACTTAAAAACTCATGACCAAGATTTGCTATGGTATGCCGACTTTGCCATGCATACAATATGCACAGGCGCTCCGATTAAATAGACTGTATTTCTAGATCATCATCCTTTCTTTGAGGCATTAGGGTTACACCGTCTCGTTACCCAACAATTTCCTATAGCTACTAATGCCCTTCGAATATTTTATTGTAACTTCGTGTTAGACACTTTTACCGCAAGAACTCGTGTTGGCGGAATCGATATCGAGTTCGATGATGTGTTGCTAGCAGAAATCCTTGGTATTCCAAACGAAGGTGTCCCGCTCGATGACATCACCGACTTCGACTTTCCCGAGGGCACGACTCTTGTTAGTTTCAAGAATGAGCTTTGTGCGCCAGCACGTGCTCGTCCTGGAAAGTTCAAGGCCAATAACTTGAATTTGTTTTACTACGAGTTACATCGTATCATCTATTCCACTATTCTTCCAAAATCTACTTTGAAAGATGATGTCACTGCACTAGAGCTATCTTCCCTCTATCATATTCTTAAGGGGATTCCTTTTTCTGCCCCTAAGACTATCATCCAGATGATGGGAAGATGTCACGAAAGAGACCGCAATCTCTCTTATGCGATGCTTATCCCTCGCATCTTTTAGCATTTTGATATCGATTTATCCACTTGTGCCCTGGACCCTGGGCCCATGTTTCTTAAGCTTTCTTGTCGTAGCATTGCCACTGCTCTTGCACCTCCTGCACCTGCTCCTACTGCCCCTGTTCCTCCTCAGACCTATCCTATGACTTTTGAGGGTATCCATCAGCACCTTTCGGATATGCAGACTTTTTTGTTGATACTTCCAGGGAACATGAGTTCTGTGATGTGACTCGGTTCCAGGTTATTGCCAACTCGTTTGTCGATCTCCGATTTGCTCAGATGGGTCATTCTGCTAGTTCTATTCGTAGAGACCCTGCTGTATCTGGTTATCGCATTAAGGATGAGGCGGTCCATTCTCTTTTCTAGCTGGGGAACGCTTATGATTGGTACCGTAGTTCGAGTGCTACTCTATACACCTCTGGAGCTGGCATACTTGGAGCTGGTCCTTCTGGACATAGTGGTCATGCTAGGACTACTACTGATGATGATGATGTGGATGATATGTGATTTAGACATTCTTGTCTAGTTGCAGTACTATTGAGACTGTTTCTATTATCTTTGTTACTTGAAAATGCTCTGACATTCCAAGCTAGTATCAATACTCTTATTATGTGGTTGAGATTTCTTTTATGATTTTTGTCTGATGAATATGTTTTATGCTTTCTTTAGCATATTTTTATTCAGTTTAGCATTATTTCATATTTCTCTTAGCATTATCTTTTTTATGCTTCCATTTAAACAGCCTGTGAAATATTTTCTGCTTATTACATTTATTTACTGTCTGTGACATTTATACCATGCTTGTGTGATAAATTTTTCATATATATATTTTTTTGGTTTGTTTCTTCACTGCTTGTTGCTTATGCATATATTACGGGGGAGCTTTCTTTTTTGCCAATATTTTGCTAAGTGACAACGGAGGACAAATATGATCTAACATCTTATGCAGGATACATGAATATTTTTTCAGGATATAATACAAATTTGATTTTCTTTTAAATCTTATTGATCGAAGATGTTATATCGGTCAAGGTTTGTCAATTATCAAAATATGGGAGATTGTTGGCCTATTGGTCATGGTTAAACCTGATTTTAATAATTGATCAAACTCTGTCTCGATATATGGATGTTTACTCAAAGGCATTTTGGACACTTACTAATCAAGATCGGATATCTACTCAGTTCAAGACCGAAGCTATGTTTGCCACTCGAGACTGTATTTCTTTATACAATGTACTTTTTACTTATATTGAGTCTAGGAATACATTGTACACCGAGTCGTACTGACAAATAGGCTATCCAAAATTGTTCTAAAAAATGACCTATGTTTTGAAAAATTTCTCTTATTTACAAAAGCTTCTGAAGGATTTCAAAAAGCCCAAAAATCACTTTTAAAACAACCCTGGCCAACCCTGACAGAACTTGGCCCGAGTTTGGCCAGAGTTCGGCCATAGTTCGGTTAGTGAACGTTATGTGAACGTTGGATTTTGAACTTGGTCTCCCTTCAGTTGCGGATTGTTACCTAGAGTTCTGTCTAAATTCTGTCCGAATTCTGCCGAAGTTCTGTCTTTGGAAAAACTATAAATAGAGAAGAATTCTGATTATTTCAAATCACTCATTCACTTTCATCTCTTCTTTTCTAAGCTTAAGTTTCTTCCAAAGAGTTCTAAAAAGCTTTCATTTTCAAATCCCAAGCCAGTTATAATTCTCTAGTCAATTTGTCGGTACAGTGCGGTCTAGAAGATTTCAGAGAAATTGTAATCAGAGGCTTGATTGAAGAAAGACTCTTTAAAATTGTAGTTGGTCGAGTTTTTCGTATCAAAGCTCGCGTCTGTAGAAGTTGCAAGGACTTTGTATGAAAACTTGCGGGATTTTTCAATAGTGGATTCAACTGGAAGCTAGAGTTCTTCCGACTAGATTTGTCCTCACAAGAGGGAAACCAGTATACATCGTTGTGTTTGCGTTTGCCTTATGATCTCTTTTATTTACAGTTATTGTTTTGTGCTTATTGATATTATTTCTGTGATCTAACTGCTAACAAGTTTTTAATTAGCAATATTCCGCTGCTTAATCTATTCACCCCCCTCTAGAGTATTCTGCTTTACGACTTCATTCCTACATGAGATGCGCTTAGTCGTAGGCAGTGTCTTGTGTACGTTCTTCAAGATTAGTGGCCTGTGTGCCACATCATCTAACTGCTTCTGGATGATTTGATCAAATAGCGCCAACTGCTGAATAGTGCCAGGCGCTATTTGCTATTTTAATGCCTTTTGCTTAATATAGTGATATTGATTACCTTGTGCCAAATGCAAAGGGTGCAAGGCAGCTGTAAGTCATTATAACAAATCTTACACAATCTCCTCGAGCGTCGCGCTTTCGGAATTCGAACAAATTTTCCTTGATTAACGTGTTTTCAATCATGATGATAACTGTTTCAGCTTTTCAATGAAGCATGCCACGTGGCGGCCAATGCCACCTAGGTCCAGTGCCAACTAATTCCATACGCCATCTGATGACCAGCGCCATTTGATGATTTGAGTCCTGGCGCCATTTATGAGTAGTGCATGGTGATATTTATACTTTTTTGAGCTTCTACGAGACCCCCTTCAAAGTTTTCAAATTTGAAAAACTTTAAAATTTGGAATACTTTGAATAAAAAGCTGTTTTAGCATGATTGGCACATGATAAAATCATAACCGACCTACTTTCGGATCGCGCATCCATTACAACTTGCTTTGGCTATAAATAGCTCTAAGGAGAGAAATGAAAAAAGTTTTCTCAAAAACTTTATCTCTCGAGCTATTGTCTTCTTCTTCCTCTCTTTTTCTTCGAAGCTTCTATGGCACCCAAGAGAACCGTTGCTGAGAAAGGAAAGAAAGTTGCCGAAGCCACATCGCGCATGCCTCTGTTGATGGTGCCACAACACATCTTGCCATCGGCAAGAGACGAGGAGGCGAACCCTGATCTTAAAGGTGATAAACTCATCAAAGAAGATGAAAATAGAATGCTTGTGCCATTCGCGCGTAGCGCGATTCAGGCCAACATCGGCCGCCTCTTTCAAAGGGTTGGTCGATACTTTGCGCCATATGCAAAACGTGCCACCTCTTTCAGAGTGTTTGGTTAAAACTCAATCATAAAAATGATGCCCTATACCATTTGTTATGTCTTAAGCATGATGCACCATCTGATGTATTGCGCAAATCATAAACGAACAGGCGCCAACTGACTGATGCGCCATTTATGAATTTGATTTAAGAACTGTCATACTGCATGCGCTAACTGAGGACTATTCTTTCTCTTCTCTGCGCCATTCATGATTGGCACACGGTAAATTTTTTTTTTTTTAGGATTCTAACTCTCTGTTTTCTTTTGCAGTTGACTTGAGAGAAGACCCTTATGCTGAGGAATTGGCTTCTGCCTTCAGAGTATCTGAGTATCAAGAAGATCTCTCTCATGTCAACCTTCCGCAATACGATCTTCCTAAAACTAGGAAAGCTATGCTAAGGTCTCAAGATGATAAGACTTTACTATGTCTGATGAATTGTGAACCCCTTATAAGTTTGGATCAGGTTCCCCATAAGAAGCAAGCCTTCTTATTTTGTGAAGCTATCAAGAAAGAATCTCAGCCTAAATGAAGCAAAAGATGAATCTATTAGAGTGGAGACAGACTAATATATCTCACTGATATGACGAGACATCTGTCCTTATCCCGTTATGCTTATGCCAGCTATCCCTGAAGTACGGTATGAGATCTAACTCCTTTTCAACATGCCAGGGTTGGGAGGATATGCCACAGACTAGGTCCCCAAAATAGGGGCATTCTTCAGTTCGTCGGAGACGAATAGCACCTATTTGAGAGGCCGAAAACCAAGCTACGTGCCGTCTGAGGATTCATCTCTAATGATTCCAGTTAAAATACCTTTTTTCGCGAACCTGTTTGCTAAAGCTGAAGGAAAGTATCTGGCTCAAAATATGCGGTCGACGAGTTTGATGAATCAAGATATCAAATACTGGAACTGACTTTCAGTCTCGGCACTGAACAACTTTAGAGATGAGCTGCTTGATTTGGAGCTTTATTAACCCATATGGACCACTTCCTTCGGCATTCACACAAATTCTAATTTGTTTTTGGCCTTGGTAGAAAGATACAATAATAGGACTGGCACTTTTATGATCCCTCGGGGAGAGATAGGCTTCACCCTCCACGAAATGCAATACATCTCTCATCTGCAAATGGGTAAAAACCCATATGAAGAGTATGTGCCAACAAATAAAGAGTTGGACGCTTTAGCCGAGAAAAACTCGAGGATGGTAGCAGTCTTTGAAGAATTGTTATGCCACTTCATGATCGACACCCTTCTATATAAAAGTCATGCAAAGGGGACGTCTTATTTATCCAAGTGGCTGGTATATCTATTCTTGGGACACGTCCAGGAGGTTAAGGTGCAAGAACACCTAGATTGTGATCCTCAATTTTTTGAAACACTTGACCGTAGTACTATCCAGAAATTGATAGAAGGTTCAAAGCATGTAGACAATGGGCTGACGGAGTATTGACGTGAATTTAACGCTGGCACTCCCATTGAGACTTAAATTAGACAAGGTGGTAGACTGATGTCTCGAGAAGTGACTCTGGAAAGCTTTTTCTCCTTACGGCTGCGATGGTTCGTGGTTTCCGGAGCCAATGCTGTTGATAGAATCTTGTAGTTTCCCTTCCCGAATTTTTTTTGAATTTTTTAAAATTATTTATTGATTTAAATAATGATTTCTAGAATTCTTTTATATAATTATTTAGTTAATTATTACGGTAGATGACTTTAACCATGGTTGAGTTTTGAAGTATCAGACGACTAGGAATCATGGCAAGGATAGTGCAGTGGCGTGCTTCGACTAGTGTATTAGCCATGCCAAGGAAGACCCAGCCATAAGTGTGTCCTAACTAGGAAAACCTGGCCAAGTTGCGACTTAATCCCCACCGATGAATTAATTATTTATTAATTGGATATATTAATTTTAGATGACCCGATTGAACCAACTTAGCCCGAACTGTGCCCGAACCGAATCCAAGCCTTTGTAGGTATGTAGTGAGACGAAAGACGATCATGTAGGCATATTTTATGTGTGTACAAATAGTTCCAAAATTATTTTGAGTATTGATGTACATTTTTTTATTATTTGAATATTTGTACAAAATTGGTATTTTTATTATTAATATTGTTTACCATATTTGTATAATTTTCTGGACCCGGATAAAGGTGAATAATATGGATTCACCAAACCACCAGTTAATTATTTTATTATTATTTTATTATTTGTGGTGATTAAATAAATATATTTATTACTATTAGATATTATTAATATTGATTATAATTAGAATATTTTATTGTCTATGTGGAATTTGTGGTATACATATATGTATAAATACCAGGACATATATATTATATAGGCATGTAAATATATATTATAATTTATTGATATATATACATATATATGTTATATATATATATATATATATATATATATATATATATATATATATATATATATATATATATATATATATATATATATATGAGGAAATGTTTACGTGTATAAATATGTATATTGGAGTGTCCATAGTGTGTCCGATACATGTCTGACACGACACATCCCAAATTTTTGAGACCATGTGCTTCCTATGTTATATATATATATATATATATATATATATATATATATATATATATATATATATATATATATATATATATGAGGGAATGTGTACGTGTATAAATATGTATATTGGAGTGTCCATGGTGTGTCTGATACATGTCTGACACGACACATCCCAAATTTTTGAGACCATGTGCTTCCTATGTTACAATTTAGTAGTAAATGGTAAATCCAAGCTATTTAAGATGCTCTATAAATGAATTTGCCATATTTAAGCGAACCAAACATCTGATTCCTTTATTTCAATATTGTTGTATTTTAGGTCAACCATTACTGGCCTTAAAATCTTTATTCAAGCTGGATTTTAGATTTTGGTCCCTTATTGATGTGCTAGGAAATCTTTTGTGTTGATCATACATTTTAAGCTTATGGAACCAAGTAGCAGCACTAGAAAAGTGTCTTAAACTTAGAAAAGTGTACAAGTCAGGAAAGACAATAAGAATTTCTATAACATCACTCTGATGCAAAGAATTGGCGAAGAACTACGTTTAGGCTCATGAATGGCTGCACCAATGCCTTAGTTACGCATGGACGGATGGATATAGATTCACTGTGGATATATAATAAGCTAATGATTGTCACAGAATGATACTATAAAAAATAGTGTTCGGATTGTGTCAGCAGCTCAGCTATACCAGGCCGACCGAGACCCCAACCCAGCAACAGTGGAGCCCTCCCAATAACAAGTGAACCCAGCTCAGGCTCACAAGCCGAGCCCCCGAGCTTTCCCAAAGCCCAGCCAACCCCTCTGGCATAACCGTAGCCGATCGACTGATATTTATATACAATAGATCGAGAGATCGAGGGACTAGAAAACACGCAAACCCTAAAACACGATGCCTGTGCGCCCCTCCCCCACACGCGCGCGCACGTCGTCGTAGGCCACCGCCTCCAAAAAGCAGCCGGAGCAAACCGCGTGGTCAGCGGCGCAACAGAACATCGACTGTAAACAACAACAACAGTGCCTTGACAGCGACCAACTTCGCGGTAGTATCCCGTCGTGCTCGATCGACCAACGATTGAACCGTCTTTTGTGGTACGTAGCTAACCTATACAACTTCAAATGTCTTCAAATAGATTTAATTATAGTGCGCTAAATCACCCAAAAAATCGATACCAAAACTGGCGAATCACTGATTCGAAAATAGGACTGACAACAGTCGAGTTAGCCTACTTTGTATTTAATTATCTTCCAAACCATGCATGATTTTGAAAACCTATTTGAAGGAGTTTACTGACAACATGTAGGGCAACAAAACCCTTCTTTTAGTTTTAAATAGAACTAGGTATTCATTAAATAGAACCTGTGCAAAGTTCATGAAAAACCTGTTTTCAAAATTGGAAAAAAACCTTCGATACGACGTGTGTTCCGCCAAACCGGGTGACGTAGTCGCGATCCAAAGACATCGAAAGGTGCGTATCAGCTTTGTGGATGTGTGGGCTTTAACAGAATTCAAATTGGTTGTGTGTGCACGATGAATTTGATGCGTATCCGTCGAAATTTACCGTATCGGCCTCTGTACAAATTTTCTAATTACTTTGTGCACGTTTATCAGATTGAGACGAAACTTGTGCCAACAGGACCATATCATTTTTTTGGTCATGTATTCCAAGTATGGTCCAATTCTGAGACAGTTGGTCGGATCACCGTTTTATGGGCCCCACGATCCAATTTAACGGACGATTTTGTGCACGGCCCACCGGAATCCACAATTGGACAAACCGTTGGGTTCGTATCATAAAAATGAATTCGTAGACATGTATTTTGACAACTTTAGAGACCATTGACTCTGGCACACCTTTTGGTGCAAAGCGGGTCCAACAACGGACACCGTTTTGGCCCGAAATTACCGTTTTTCCCCTGTTTTCAGAATTGGACTTAAGGATAGACAATTCTAGCTAATTTGACTATTCTGAGAATATTGGTAATATCTGTTTCAACTTTCGGAGATATTTGTGGATTTTGGACTTTATGGCGTACTAGTTGACGGTATCTTATTGGTTCTTCGTGCTACCACCAGGCAAGTATACCTTACCTTCCTCTACAGTTTTATTTACATGCATTGTATTTTATTTCCCAGTTTTGGTTATTTATGGACATGTGCTTTTCGTATTATATTCTTTTGAGTTATTTTCATTGCATATAGCCGTATTCATGTTTGGTCTTGTGGTTCACACTTGGAGTCTCTCGTCAGTACCTTGCTTGAGTCGTGTCATAGAACGAGTACGTGTAATTGAACTGCTAAATCCTTGATATTGTTTCCTTGGCACCAGAGGGTCCACACTCGGGACGAGGGTGTTTTTCTTGATCTGTTTACATCCGTGAGTCCACACTCGGGACGAGGATGTCGATTATTTGTACCAGAGACTCCACACTCGGGACGAGGGTGTTGACTTGACTTGTACCAGAGAGTCCACACTCGGGATGAGGATGTTTACATCTGAGAGTCCACACTCGGAACGAGAATGTTATACTTGCACCAGAGAGTCCACACTCGGGACGATGGTGCCTTACCGTAAACTAACCAGAGAGTCCACACTCGGGACGAGGGTTAGTACTAACCAGTGAGTCCATACTCGGGACGAGGGTTAGTGATTAGTTCAAACCCGTGAGTCCACACTCGGGATGAGGGTTTGGTTCTTCCATTGATCTCGTGTTTATTATTTACTCGGCAGTTCATTTATGCGTAGTTGTTCTAGTGTTCGTGTGTTCGTGTTTGTGTTCGTGTTTGTGTTCGTGTTCATGTTCGTGTTCGTGTTCGTAGTTATTTGTCGTGTTCCTGTTTTCTTGTTTATTTTCTTACCATGATAAAACTGTTAGATATGCATGTATATTATGTATCTTGCTATGTCCTCTGAGGACCTGATAATCTGTTCAGGTTTAACGATTGCATGGAGTTAGCTAGTAGTCCTGGATGGTAGAGGATTTACGATTCTTGTGGGATTCAGGTATCATTATTACGTTTGTTATCCTTTCGTGCTCTATATTCTTTATCATGAGTTATCATGTTTATTGATTCAGTTTAGAGACTCTTGTTATTTTCCTTGGAGTCTCATCGGACATATATGCTAGTGGGCTGCAGACCACGACTCATAGTGTTCATTCATGTTTCGTATTCTTATTGTGGATTGAGATATAGATTTATTCTGCCATGATTTGGCAGTATACCATAGCCTTGACAGCGTTTACGTATTTCGAGAGGGGCTGGAGTCCGCTTGATGCGTAGCTGGCTTGCTCATGTACTCGTATCCGAAAAAACGGGTGCGGGTCGTGACAAATCCACCAAGGTGTACTATTCGTCGCTGTACGTTTAGTATTTAGGCACAAGATGGACATTCTTTCTGCGATGACTTGTCGGTTAAATGTAGGCCTTCTCTCCTTCACAAATACAATGATGACAGATCCCAGCACTCGAGACATTTTTCTCCGTACTGAGATGCCATATACTTATTTGTTCGACTGGTTGTTACTACACAATCCCATTCTGATGAATCCAACTCTAGGTGTCGTAGGAGGGGACTTCATCAGACGTTATGCCACCTCTCGGTGGAATGTAAACACCCTTACTGATTGCCAAAAGGCATTGAATATGGATTCTGAATGGAGTTTCTACTGCGTTTCTTGTAAAAACCCCTAATTTTTACTACATTTTTTAATATAAATTTTGGTTTTAATTTTTGTTGCGTATTGTACGTCGTACATGGATTTACGTTCTCCATATTTGCTCGTCGAGTGCGAATATGTGCGAGGTACATATTTTGAAAATATTTTATTTATGGATTTTATTAATATAGAAAACATACAGTTTATTTCAATATCAGTATTTATTTTGTTTGAAATAGAAATTTTCGTCCCATTAGTGGCAATTTTTATTTATTTATGGCAATTTCAAAAATAATATTTACGTAGATATTTTGCACTAGTTGCATACAAATACATGATAATATAATTCATGTAGATATTTTGGTTTTCGAAATTATTTATTAATTATCTTAATTTATTTAAAAGGTATTTTTGAAGTAGTTCCTATTAATCTTTAATTTGATTTTTGAAATTCGTTATTATTATTATTTAGTATAAACATATTTTTAGATTTATGGATTTATTGTTTAATTAGTTATGGTAATATAAATTTAACTTATTGATTTGATTTTAGACAATTGGAGATAAGATTTTACTTAGATTTAAACTGAATATTGGATTTGTGGAATTTGTTTTGAATTGATTTAAATAAAAGGGGTGAATTGTCTAAATGAGAATTTAAATTCTCCTACATCTTATCAAACTAGGAGATCAACCTCCTATATAAGGAGAGCCTCCATAAGTTTTTCATCCAGAAATTATTTCACAATTCCTCCACAAACGTGCTGTGCATCATGTCCATGTTCCCACATCCAAACTCTTATTCCATTTGTACATGTACAATCTTTTCTATGTCGGACACCCCCGACACAATCAAATCTCTAACCTAACCCAGCCACCTAGCTAGCATACCATCACGGTGAATCCGATCCTTGATCCCTGACCGACCCCCTGTTCCAACCAGCCCCTTCACAACCACCACCACCGCTGCCATCACCCCACTCCACAGCCGACAGCCGCCTTCTTCCGACACCACGACAATCGTACACCACCAATACCCGGTCGAACCCCTCCAAGCAACCAACCACCCACCGTCAAATTTCTGCCCGGCCACAGCACCACTATTATCACCGCCGTCACCACAGCCACCTCCACCCTCTGCCTTTTCCAGCGTCTCGACAACCACCGGCCATCGAGTACAACCACCGCCATCATCTTTCCGACCATCGCACCACCACGCAAAAACCATCATCGTCACCACCATCAAAAAAGGAAAAAAGAAATTAAAACACACACATGCCACCTCCACCATCGACCCACTCGCCGTGGCCGTCGGCCGGATCCACCAAGCGCTGCCTTCCTGCATCTCTGCCTCTGTGACCATGGCCCAGCGCGGCCGAGCTTCACCGTTTCCTTCTTCCCCCTGCCTTCACCTAAACCCATCATCGCCCTAACCATCGCACCCTGATCTCTGTCGCCACCGGACCTCCTTTCTCTTCGGCCACCGTCCGCAAAACCCCTCTCTCCCGACTTCATCCCCCTTTGACGCAGCCTCCGTCGCCTAGATATCCGATGCGCCGCTTTCCCGCCACCTCCGACTCATGCCGGCGCCGCATCTTGCCGACCCCAGCCGACGAGTTCCCTCTCCCGAGCTCATTCCTCTCTCCCTCTTATTTCTCCTTTCTCTTCCCCTTCTTATTCGAGCAGTGGAGCAGCAGTCAACTGACTGCTGCACTTTATTCTCTTTTTTATTATTATTATTATTTTTGTTTGTTTTTTGTGTGTTTTGTTTTTTATTTATTTGTTGTTTGTTTGAATTTTCCATCTTTTTTTTCTCCTGGTATTAGCTATTACTTTAGAAATTATTATCTATTATTACTTATTATTATTATTATTATTATTATTATTAGTATTACAGTTAGCATCTGTATCTATAGATAAACTAATAAGAATTTTTTTATTAAACTTTAGTATTAATATTGTGTAATTATCATTAGTATTATTTACATCATTTATTAAATAAATGACTATTTTTCTAGAAAGTATTTTGTAGCAAACACATAGTTTGTGCTTCATGTAATCTCAAAATATGGCTCTTAGCCGTAAATAATTTTCTAATATTATTTTATTTTACTTATGATATTTTTGGATTTACAAGATATAGGTTTCAGTCTAAATTATTATTTTGACAAAAACTTACAATTTTGCCTTAAAACGACTTTCGATTTTTCGGGTGTTTGTTTGAAAGCATATTTTAATAAATAGTTTTCAAATTATAATCGAGTAGTATTCATTTAAAAACATATTTTACTAATAAAATATAGTTTTAAATTATTGTAAACCCCCTACTTTTAATTTATTATATTTTGATTTTTTGATTTAATTAGTATTTTTATTAATTACCTTAACTTGGTATAAGGTATTGGTATTTTTAAATAAATAATAAATGTAGGAATTGTTTCTACATGTTATGCACAATAGGAAAACTTACAAGAAATCAATTATAGGATATTTATAGATTTTATTCTAGAGTCTAAAGTATTTTTATTTTTTGTATTTGAAATTCTACTAAATATGTGATGTTGCAATAGAAAGTACAAGAAATCTCCTTTTTTTATAATAAATAATTATTTGAGTAATTTAGATTATAATTTTAGATTTTTTTATTGATATTTTTACAAGTGTAAATATGCCCATATTATTGAATGTTTTTTTTTTGAAAGAAAAGAAAGGGAAAAAGAAAAGGAAAAGAAAAAAAAGTAATGAAAAAGACTAAGGGAAAAAAACAATGACTCACAAGATATTGAAACCAATATCTCGTGAGTATAAAAATTTCATTAAATCGCGAACCCCCCCAGCCTCTTAACCGACTGCAACCCTTAGTATTTATATACCAACAAAAAAAAACAAAAGTTACATCAAATAAGCCTAATAATAATCCCCAAAACTGATTGCAGCGGCGCACCAACCGCGGCAGCAGCGACCCAGGCGCGCCACCACCGGGCCGCTACCCGCCGGCCGCCGGTGCACCGCCACAGCGCGCAGCCGGCCACAGTGGCAGCAAAGGTAACGGCAGTAACAGCAGCCAACAACACAGTAGGGGTAGGCAGCGCACTATCTTCCAGGTACGACTATGCACACCTCGATACATTATTTTTCAAACTACAAAATCCGACGCGTAGCCTACATGACCCTCTCAAATTCCCACCATGGAGATTGGTTTGTGACAGCACAACCATCCTGTGAACTCGACCCAAAGTCAGTAAAAATATGTACAAAGATAGAACATGAAAATAGCCCGACCTCCCAATTTGGAAGAGGATTTTCGAACCAAGTACGTATAATTTTCGAAAACAAACTTGAAACAGTCATAGTTAACGTATACAAGAGTGAAACCCTTTAGATAGAATTATTTTTCATCTATTGTGCAACTTATTCACCATTGAAAACTATAAAAAATTTATTTTTTAAAACTGTAGAAATTTAGAAAAACTTCCCGATACAACGTAGTCACGAACTGAAAGCATCAAAAGGTGCGTATAGACTTCGCGGATGTGTGGGCTTTAATGGAATTCAAATTGGTTGCGTGTGCGCGACGAATTTGATGCGTATCCGTCAAAATTTACCGTATTAGCCTCCTTGTAAATTCTTCAATTACTTTGTGCACGTTCGTCAAATCGAGATGAAACATGCGCCAACAGGATCGTTTCATTTTTCTGGTCCTGTACGCCAAGTTTGGTCCGATTCTGAGAAGGTCGACCGGAACGCTATTTTGGCAGGCCCGCGACCCGCTCCAACGGACGATATTGTGTACGACTCATCGGAATCCAAAATTGGACATATTCGTCTCCTCAAACTGGACATGTAGACATATAGTTTGACGAATTCTGAGACCGTAGGTTCTGGCACACGTTTCGGTGCAAAATGGATCCAACAGCGGACATCATTTTGACCCAAAATTATGATTTTGCCCATGTTCCAGAATTGATCTTTTGGACAGGCATTTCCTAAATATATCTTATATTTCGAACATGTTCGTGGTGTTTATTTCAGCATCCGAGGACGTATGCGGGATTTGGCTTTCATCTCTTCACTATTCTAACGGTTCGAGCTATTGGACGTCGTCCTTTTTTGCACACAACCTCAGGCAAGATATCTTTCCATATTTACTGCTTATATTTAGACTGCATTTTTGTTATTGCATATCACTGTTTACTTAATTCCAGTTCTTGTAGCCGTACTATTATTACAGTTCCTGATTTATTGCCTGCTCAATGATATTAGCATTACTTTATTTATTATCCTTTGATTGCATATGGACCTAGAGTTAAGGGACTACCATCTGTAGTGTGTTACATAAATCTTAACACAATTTTACCATGAGTATATGTGAGATGAGTAGCATGTCGAGGTCCTTACGTGTTGGCTGATCACCCGTACGCATGCGTTAGGTCAAACTGCTCATAGAGGCATGTTAGAAGACTTGACAGTTAGTAGAGGTACATGGTCGCAGATGCGACTTGACAGGTAGATTGGGTGGGGAGAACAATACCTGACGTATGGGCTTCTTTTTACTTCCCGACTTACCTGTGCGTTCCTCAGGAGACGCAGGCTCCAGGTGCCCTCTGACGTTTTTTAGAGTGTTATGGACGTAGCCTCTTGCACATGATGCCTTCTGACGATTTTTGGACGTTATGGACGTAGGCCCCTGGTGTCCTATATGGGGACTATGCTAATCCCATTTACAGCCATGGCTCATGCGTCGAAAGGGTTGTTTCTGAACTGCATGTTCACTTTAGTATGGTTAGGTTACCTTATAGAGGTTTTGTCACTTTTATTTGTGGCATATTTTAAATTCAGTTTATTATGGCATGTTCTTCCTGTATCTTGCTACGTCCCTCTGAGGACCTGGTTATCTCTCCAGGTGTGTGCGCTGTGACTTTGCAGGTGTTCTAGCCAAGGCCGTGATCTTCTTCCTTCCTTCGAAGATGATTGCCCTTAGTTTGTTTTATCATTTTTATTTATCCTTTACTTGTATATTTCTCTCTTTTAAAAGGGTTGGTAGTGGATTTGTCTCCGCCCAACTACATGTGTAACCTCCTTGAACCGAATTCTGGAATTTTTTTATTTTTTTATTTTATATTTTTTTAAACCCTTCTAATATTTTGAAATCATAAATTTTATTATAAAGTATATTCTCGAAATCGTAATGTGCTATAAGTACTAAGATCATAATTTTGAGGCATTAGTCCTTACGAAAGCTTTATTATGTGAAATTTTACGCTAAATAATCTTCCGACCATTTTCCTAAATTTTCATAAGTTGTGATTATAGCTTCATAAAAAGAGAGGATTGATCCAGAATTTATTTGAAATAGATAAGATTTTGTATTTATTTTGAATCCTATAGTTTATAAAGACTTGTAAATAAATATACTTGTTATTATTTTATTTTAACTCTAAAGTTATAGTAATTTGCAACTATCCTAAAATGTATGTTATTTGGGCCAAGATTAAATTTATGTAAAAATACTTTTAGTTACTTATAGATCTCAAATGAAGGAATTTTCTTTGGATTTGGGTTCTTGTTGGGTTATTGGCCCAATTCATGAAATATCCTTGGGGAGAGCTTCTTGGAAGCTTCCTCTCACATGTGTGGGAGCATGCCTCACCATTATTTAATGGGGGCTCCCCATTCCTCATCCACAAACCCTAATGCATTCCAAAGTGTATCTTGTCCATGTCCATCACATTTTCTTCCATCATTCTTATATTTATATTTCTCCTACCTGTGTCCGACACCCCGGACACCAAATCAAATCACGTGTCCGTGTCGACAAGCCGACACGGACAGTACATCCACACTCTTTTTCCTCTCCTCCTTGTCTTCTTCTCGCAGTCGTGCTCGCCCCGGCCAACCCCGGCCATCCAACAACACCTACACCACCACCTCGCCGTCATCCCTACCACCCCGACCACCCGGCAGTCCTCGTCGACCACCAGCTGAATCACCACAGCCACCGTCTATCATTCTCCTCTCCTCTGGATCCCGACCACCACATCGACTAGCCCTTCACCAGATCCATCATCATCTGCCACCGTCACTCCTCCATCATCCTCCGCCTGGACCATCGACTCCCACCATCGGCCACCCCAACATCCCACACAACCACCACACCACAAAGATAGAAAAAGAGGTGAGGAGACTCACCTAACCCAGTGGCCGACGACCTCCAGTCCGACCATCGGTCGCCTGCCCGAGCCAGATCTAGTTAGCCATCCCCTCGTCGTATCTTGCATACACATTTTGGGGGTACCAAGTCCGGCATCCAACAAGAACATTTCTTCGCTTAAGCCTAAGCGTAAAACGGAAGATTGTAAGGCGTTTCCACGACATAATAAAAAAGAAGAATTAGATCTTGGAAATACTGCTCCGGCACCTATTGATTTAGCACCTTCTAACATAAAGAGAGGCCTTGCTTGTCACGCTTTTCCTTCGCTGCTTTTTCCTTGCCCTCTGCGATCTTGAATAAAATTTTGGTACGACTAGTATAATATTCAAAATTTTGGTACGACTAGGATAAAATTTTGGCACGATCAAGATATTCAAAATAGATCAATCACGATCAGGTGGATCAAAATCAAGCGTTATTGAAATTTAGGAAGTGATTCAAGGATAAGGAGATCAAATCTCTTTACCAGGTTAGGAAAATCAAAAGATAGGGTTTTTCAGAGAGGAAGTCAAGGTAACCATCTCATTCTACTTCGACTACCAGCAAGGTCATCCGAAGTCCAGTTATACTACTACATGAATTATAATTTTTAGTCATAGAGATTAAACTCATCTGTAAATACTATAGGCTTGACATTATTCCAAAGACACCAGTCATGAAACATACTTTATAAAACTCCTCATATCTTTTTACTTCTATTGTCAACTTAGTCATCTTGAAAAGTCTAAGTCTTTCACCTTGTCTTTGGCTTGGATCCGAAATCCTGAATCAGGGTTTATGAAATCCTGGAACACCATTCAAGTTTATACTCCTCGTATTAATGCCACTACCATACCATAATTTACCTTCACATTTCCTTCAACCTTATACCTTCAATATTTTCCTTCCAAATTTTTTTTTAAAGTCCCACAAAGTCTCAAATTTTTTTCTTAAAATTTAAAGTTTTCATGTCCTACCAGTTCTTAATCATTTTCCTATAAATCCTTTATTCAATTTTGTAACACCTCTACATGTAGTTATAATCTCTTCTCCGATGTGCCTGAAATTCCTAGATTCAATATCCTAGCCTTTATCTGATAATAAAATATCTAATCAGTAGCAAAAACATCTACACTTTCAAAATCCAGTCGTTTTTGAAGATCCCCATCAGTTCTAAGAATACAATTATGGTACACCATTTAATGTAAAATTCTTAGCTATTTTTTTCCTTGAAATCCTCCTGCGTTCTTTCTAGCATGTAGTAATCCATACTCCAAATAATTCTCTTTGTGAGAAGAAAATTCCAAGTTGATACTATCAGTCCATAATTTAGTTACCATTCTCAGTCATGTTCTTCTCCAATTAATTCTATCTCAATGTCCATCATTTCATATTCCTACCAGGATCACCATATGATAACTTATGTCCTTTCTGAGCGAGATGATTACGATACTTCCTTAGCCCTTTCTAAGCAAAAGATATAAAAATTCAAGATAGATGAGAGTGTAGCTAACATGTTTAAATATGATATAGCTTGATGGATGTAAGTATGACAGATATAGCAAGTCGAAAAATAGAATTAGGAATTTGCTTTTGCTCATCTGGTCATAATGAAGTCATTGTCCTTCCTTTTTCTTGCACCAGTCCATATTCAATAAAACAAACTTTAGCCTCCAAGTTGTCCTCTTGTGTCTTAAATATAAACTCTCACTCACCAATCCCGAGACTCCAAGTCACTAATTACCAACTATTGATAAATTTGTTGCCTAATCCCTATCCCTAACATTTTGATCCAATTGGTATCTGTTTGGATTGTCAGAGTCCTCTAGTATTAAAAAGTTTCCACCACTCATATCATTCTCTATTGTTAACTCCATGTCACTGGTATTTTTCTATGAGATCCTAAGGACAAGCAACTTCTATTTTGTTCATAAGGCTTAAGATTTCTTGTCGAATCATCCTTCCATAGTTATTCATAAAATTCCTTGTGTTATAATTGGTTCCATGTCTTGTATGATCCTCTTGCTTTGTCAAATCCTCCCAAATAAATGATAACTCTTAAGTATCTCTAATCCAATGCTCAGTCATCACTTATCAGTCCTATAAATCTGTACCGACCTTTCACCATTTTTGTCTCAAGGATTTCTTAAAATTTTGGAATTAAATTTCTTATAGGATATTTGTATCTAGTGCCACTTCCTTGGCTACTCAAGTTAGAAAGTCAATTTAATATATCCCAATAATATCCTCTTCATTGTCAAAATCATAATATGTATATAAAAAATCTTTTCAGCTTGTTCATACTATACTCGTTCCATTTCTTTGAGTTTCCTTATGGTTTTTCGTTTATTTCTTAAACATATTTCAACAAATCTCAAAGCCCCAATTGTAATATCTTAGTCAAAATTCAAGTTTCTAGAATTTAGCCTAAAATGATTCCCAAACCTTACGTATAGGAACTTGCTAATCCTCTTCTCTTCTCAACCTGAATGGTTATAAGTTTAATTTCCACTTCCTAATTTCTTCTAGAGTCTATATACCTTATATGAATACAAGAATTTGGGTTCGACAACGGACAAATATTCAAAGGTCAGAATGAGCAAAAGCAAGTGAAAATAGGCTCAATAGAGTTTCAAGTAAGATTCTCAGGGGGTCATCCCTGGAATCTATCAAGAGATCCTAATATGTGATTGAGTAACCTCTCTGCTAAAGCCTATTCCTTAGTTCCTATCGTAGGTGCACAGCAGTACAACTAATCGTTGCACTACCACGACATCGCACCAATGCGACTCTCGACCTGCATGGGCCACCACTGAAAATGTGTCATGACCTGCACCCACTGTGAGGGTACGAGTAGGTAACAAGGCCAAGCCTACGCCTCAGTATCGGCGGTAGAACGCTGTCAAGTACCCAATAAATATCTACAACATCTATATAATCCACAATAACATGTACTCCAATCACATACATCTAAGGAGGATATGAATGAGAAAGATAGTAATATCACTAATATAATCTAAAGTCTACAATGATCATAAATGACAAGAATGTGTTGGAGGCAAAACCGACAATGAAACATGAATCTAAAATAAAGAAATAATGGCCTAGAGCTCCCAGAAGACAACTCACTACAAGTGGAACATCGGAATCCGTCTCAGCTAGCATCATCCTGTAGTCCAAATAATGTGGGGCAAACATTTCCTAAAATTTGTCAACGTATCCAGTCAGAATTGGAACGAGCACATCTCATCTAAAAAACCCAAGTAAATGACAGAGAACTATAAAACAGTTATAGACAGTTGTATTGATAAATATGGCAGTTTATATTTAGGTGATGGTATAGAGAACACTTGAGATACAAGAAAAGTATAGTAACTAAACAAGAGAAGAATCATGGCAATGAAGACTATAAATAGAAACTAGCTGAACTAGAGTAACATGATATAAGTCCAGACAGTAAATGTAAACAAGTGTAAAACCAAAGTAAGTCCAGACAACATGAATCTGATACCAGGTGATTCCAGTACAAGATGAGTCCAGTATAAGATGATTTCAGTCAGTGATCAAAGATTCCAGGGTGAGTCCATACTATACTCTAACAGTGTGTTTTAAAATACCGAGATCGACATGTAAACGGCTATAGGTAATCCGGCACATCACACACCTGGCCGAGTGTGAGATGGATATCATTCCAGTTTGATTCCAGCATGTGGGGTAATTCCAGAATTGGGGTATGTCTACATGTCTTACACAAGTATTTTCCTTCCCCGCAAGTACAAGTAAATCCAGAATATGATACGAGAATCGAGATGAGTCCAGCCAAACATGATGATACCAGCAATAATTCCAGAATGATTCCAGTAATAGAGGCTAGACAATATGGCACGATCAAGATAGGTAAGCAAGTGTAAAACCAAAGTAAGTCCAGACAACATGAATCTGATACCAGGTGATTCCAGTACAAGATGAGTCCAGTATAAGATGATTTCAGTCAGTGATCAAAGATTCCAGGATGAGTCCAGTCCGACCATCGGTCGCCTGCCCGAGCCAGATCTAGTTAGCCATCCCCTCGTCGTAACCGGATATGGAGAATTCCATTCACCTCTGCCTCGACCCACAACTGGGCCACATCCCTGAATCACCTAGATCCGCCGTGTGCGCCTCCACCGTTTCCTCACCACCATGGCCTGGACAGAGCTGAGTTGCCAGCATCGTTCTTCCAACCTCGGCAACCACCAGATCTGCCGAGCTCTGTACGGATCCGGCGCCTCCAGTGCCGTGCCTCCAGCACCAACGTCAAGATGCACCGTCGGGTCTGCTGCACCCACGGTCGTCAAGTTCCCTCGTCGGCGACTCCAAGCCTTGGTGAGCTTCCTTCACTTCCTCCCTCACTCTCCAGTTCCCTTCTTCTTCTTCCGCTTCCACTCCTTTTCTTTCCCCTCCTTCATGAGTTTTTCCTCTCTTTGTGAATGAAGAGCAGCATGGCTTTTGGGCGGGGAAAGGATGGGATTGGGTTGGGTCTATAGACCCTGGGCCGGGCGCATTTTTTTGGGTGATTTCAAAATCTTTAAATAATTAAATGTACTTTGGGTTGGGTTTGAGTCTGGAATTTTATTGTTAGGCTGGGCTGTGTGCCCATTCAGTTTTAAGGACCCAATTACCTTGGACTGAGCCAGTTTTCAGTACGAATATATATATTTTTGTATATATGTATAGTATACGTATATTGTGTGTGTATATTTACATATATATATATAGATATATATATATATTTATTATATATATAAATGAATAATATATGTGTATGCATATGTATGGTATATTTATGTTTACAAAGTATATAGATTTATAAATACAATATTTTGTTTACTAGTAATAGTATAGATACTTTTAGTATTACCAATATATATAACTAATTGGTATTATAATCATGATTTGGGTTTTGATCATTATCTTAGATTTAAATTAGGATGAACTTTTGTATATAAACTATTCTATAAGTTATAAATAACTATTTTCAATGTAGCCTAAAGAGGATCAAGAGTCCGGGCCTTGTGATTAATATCTCAAAACAAGTTCCCTTTTATCAAATTTCTTTAATCATCTCTAATCATGACTAATTTAGTCGTTTCCTATTTCAAGATCATGGACTTCTCTCTATCTCGATATTCGTGCCAACTCTGAACTTGGATTTCTACCTACCAAACTGGGCCTTTTGGACTATTCTGGACTCGATGGGACTGTACATGTCATTATTTGGGACCATTTTGTGGAGCATAGCATCGGTACCTATTCCATGTCGACACGTTCGTGTCGCATACGTCGACTTCAACCAAATAGAGGCAAGTACATTCTCTGATAGTTCTCTCACTTATTTGTCAATTACTGTATTTCAGTTCTAGTTAGTTTTATGTGATTCTTTGTTACAACACGTATGGATATTCTGGATTCATGTATGCGACATACATACCAAAATTTTGAATATCTTGATCGTGCCAAAATTTTATCCTAGTCGTACCAAAATTTTATCCTAGTCGCATGAGCCCCCTTCTTCCTCGCTGTCGCATGAGTTGTTTCCTTGCTCAGCCGTATATGACCCGTTCCCTTTAGCCGCATAAGTTCATGCCTTTCCAGCCACATGCGCCCTGCACTTCCCAGCCGCATGCGCCCGCTCCTTCTCAGCCGCATGAACTTCTGATCCCCGCATGAGCCCAATTGCCCCTGGCCGTATGAACTCAATTTTCTTAGCCGCATGGCTCCTTCCACAGTCTTGTCCTCTATTATTATTATTATTAATTAAAATGTCATATTTATGCTTACGACATGTGAGTTCTGGTATGTTCTATGAACATGATAGTGGCCCGCCGTGGCGCACTCTTGACGAATAAACTGACATGATATATCTGGACATACTGTTACGACAGATAGCCTGACATGACAAGTATGAATGACATGGATACCATGGGCGATTGCGTTTGTACAAATAAAGCAGTACTGTCTTGCATCATGTCTAGGATAGGGTTCCCTGAGTACCACGGTCAGGGATACCTACTACAACCGACTAAGGCTAATAAACTATAATAAATCCAGTAGTCATGAAGAGATTTCCCAGCTACAGGCAATCCCGTTATCTGGGCGCACTGAGTGGACTTGTAGCCTACCGACGAGTAGGACACATTTCCAGCACACAGTCACGTGTTGTATCCTTCATAAACGGACATTCGACCTGGATAACCTGGATGGTCTGGAGGGCTTGTGGCTGATGGGATAATCTCATTGTATCTTGCTAGTAACTAGGCCTGTGATAACCCTAGTTAGTTAAAGTATCAAGCCGTACTCATTGCTTGGCCGTGATTGATTGGATGGAGTCTAGCACAGCTTAGTCTTGTCTTGATCCTGTACGAGATTGTGACGTGACATGATTACTTATGCTTGCCTTAACAATAAAGATCAGGGGTCCAGTTCTGTTCAGGCGAAGGGTTACAACCCTGGTCTTTGTTTGGTTTAAGGGTTGTAACCTGGCTCCCGGAGCAGTTCTGTGTCCTCTCTTCGTTTAGTCTTATTGTGCCCCATGCCATGCTCGTCATATTTTACCTTACTTTAATAGCATGATTATTTATCCTGGCCTTAACAATAAAGATCAGGGGTCCAGTTTTTTTTAGGCGAAGGGTTGCAACCCCGGTCCTTGTTTGGTTTAAGGATTGTAACTGGCTCCCGGAGCGGTTCTGTGTCCTCTCATCGTTTATTGACTTATTACTTTATCAACCATAATTGAGGCGGGTTTCTATTCAGGTAAAGGATTGCAATCCCGGTCCTTGTTTGGTTTAAGGGTTGCAGTCTGGCTACCTGAATGGTTTTCTTGTGCTCAAATTATTATTGTTATCTCGGTTATTATCAGTATCTTTTAATTATCTTTACTATTCATTTATGATATGCTGGTTTTAGTTCCTAAGTGAAGCCTCCTTTATGGCACTTGCTCTTTCTGGGGTCTGACCTAGCTGGTTTTGTATGGCCAGATATCGAAGCAGTGCCAGAGGATCTACCTACCTTCCAGCCAGATGGTGACCACCAGGCGTAACCCTGGCAACGAGTGGGTTCTTTTGTTCTCCCACTTTATTGTAAAATTATTTTTTTGAGGCGTTTAGCCGACGAGCACGTGTTAGCTCGATTGCATCTTATTTACTTTCTGCCTACAGGCTGTAGCATGATTGACAAATCTTAGGGTTGATCATGTATGACTGAAACTCTTGCTAGTCTTGACATTTTGTACGACTAGCTTCATGATCATCCGAATATGTAATGTATGGGATGCCTTACTATTGTATATTTGGTGTTCTGATATCTTGTGACTGTTATTACTTGCTTGAGATTGAGACAAGAGGCTTGTTCATGACCATAGGAGACCGATGGATTGTAGTTAAACCCTCATGTATCTAGACAACCGTGACCGTATAGCGATGTGGGTTGTACTTCAATATACGTAGCTGACTATGTATGCCCCCGCTCTCCAGTATTCTGGTTCTGGGGCATTAAATGGTTTAAGTGGTGTCCCATGCAGGTCATGTAAATCAAGATATGTGAGGGTTTACCGAATAGATGTCTCAATCAGTGCTCGTGCTTGATCTCTGTTCGTATCCTCTTAATCCCAGAAATCTTGACCTGCTCACATGCTTGTATCGTTGATCTGTCCTGGTCCTTTCTTATTGTTTCCTATGTCGTCTTCTTCAGCGGCATTGTTCCTGGTCCTACCGATCGACAAGGCGGAGCACCTCCCGTGGACTAGCAGCAACCTGGAGATCATGCCCAGCATTCAGGAGTAGCCTCCAGAGTCGTGCCTACTGGAGGAGAGCCACCAATCCAGCCAGTTCAGCCTGCAGAGCCTGATGATGGCACCTTGGTGGGTCTCGTCAGGTCGTTGTTAGCTTCTCAGGATCGTCGAGGAGATGCCTTGCACCAGGCGGTGGCAGATGCTTTGACCAGAGGAGGTCATCAGGGTAACAGCACGGCCAACAACTTCAAGCGCTTGAACCCTCCCTTCTTCGACGGCAGTGAAGATGCTATCGCTGCTGATGCATGGCTTCAGGACACAGAGGTGATTCTAGAAGCAGCCAGGACTCCAGAAGATGAGAAGGTGGCCATAGTGTGCCTGAAGTTATTGGATCTTGCCCGCAGCTGGTGGGCGGCGCAGGCCGTTGGATTAGTGGACCCTATTGCTTGGGCAGTATTCAGAGAGAGAGATTCCAGACCAAGTATTTTGATGTTGTATCTCGGTATGATCTACATACGAGGTTCACCAATCTGAAGCAGATGGACAGGACGGTCGATGGATATGCGGTCGAGTTTTCGAGACTCAGTCGATTTGCTCCCACCTTGGTAGTAATCGAGTTTGATAGAGCCCAGCGGTTCCAGCAGGGGCTCCATCTCGAGATTCTGTTGGCGGTGGAGCAGTTTGAGCATCAGACTTTTGATGCAGTATTGAGGGCAGCCAGGAGGCATGAGTATACCTCCCAGAGGATCGTGGATAGGA
Organism: Iris pallida; assembly: GCA_029216955.1. Taxonomy (NCBI): domain Eukaryota; kingdom Viridiplantae; phylum Streptophyta; class Magnoliopsida; order Asparagales; family Iridaceae; genus Iris; species Iris pallida. The sequence continues at coordinate 5,466,012 of JANAVB010044620.1, read as the reverse complement.
CCGAGGGTCGGAAGCGATCCCACGGCCTGATGAATCAGTCTTCAGCACCAGCCCCGGCAGCCAGAACTTTGACCATTGGAGCTCCGAGACGGACGACCTCAGTGACGTCGGTTCAGCATTCAACCCCGACGCACCCTCAGTACGTCAAAAAGAAGAATTTTTGACTCTTTAGGTTCGTAAAAAATGATAGGCCAGGACAGTAGTTTTTTTCTCGACTGGCTAAAGCTGTCGATTTCTATAAAAATATTAAGAATTCCCTAAAAAAAATTAGTGCGTGACCTTGGAGCCCAAACTTGGAACCCTACCTCCATATACAACTATTTTCATCTCTCTCTCATCTCTCTCTCCCTCTTATGGAACTCTGATTCTTAGGTTGGAGCCCTAAAAATTTTCTTTGATTAATTTTATCAGTTGCATTGTTCTTTGATTAATTTTCTCATTCTTGTTATTATTTGTGGTTTTGAATAGGAAGAGGATTTTGAAGCAGACATGGTTTTCTTCTTCTTGTTCGTGGTTTTGAATAGGAAAGGGGATTTTAAAAGCCAACCTGTTGTTCTCCTTCTTGTTCTGGTTCATCAAAGAACAAAAGATGGTAAGTTCTTCTTCATCTGCTGGTTTTTTATTTTCTCCTTCTGGTTCTTGTTTCTGGTTTTAAATCGAATGATAGTCTGAGTATTAAAAACCCGATCGATGTTTTTGTGCATGATAGCCTTCGGGGCGCACCTGCTTTTGTTGCTGGCGCCAAGAATAATTTCTCCATCGACGTTGGGGTGACTACATTTCACACTGGACAAAATATGTAAATAGTTTCCTAAACAAATGACAGTAATACCAATTTGTTCGATACCTCATGTAAGCTTATGTTTCTCTTCATAAGGAAATTAGGTTCTTAAGAATATCAGAAATGTTTTTTTAATCTTGTACCTAGTGTCATTACACGCGAATGTAATTGTCAGAATCTTAATCAATTGTCATATTCTATATGTGGATGAACACATAAGCCCAAAATAACTTATAACAGTGAGAGTTTATGTTTTTATTCGATAATAGCATCTGTTTATATTTTCATAGAAATATGACATGTCCGTGTTCATTCAAATTAAGAACTGTCCTTTTATTTTGTTTGACCTCAAGTAATGTGGATGTCATAAAAGAAATTGATCATATCAAATTTGTATTTTAATATGAAATTTCTAGTCAAGATAGCTACGAGCATGAGAGAATCTTGTCAAAAATCAAGACATTCAAGTAGATAGACTTATCTTTTGGTAAGTTAGATGGCATGCGGACAGAAACATAAGAAAGTTGTAATCGGAATTGTGAATGAAGTATGACGACAAGGGAGTGTAAAATTGATGTTGAATATATTTCTTTTCTTTTTTTCCTAATCTCTACATTGTTTATCCAGAAGTTTTGCTAATCAGTAATTTGTTTATTTAGGTTCCGGCTAGTTCATGAACTCTCTTATGGGTTTCCCTTGGAGGTGCTCAGAAGTTTGCTAGACTATGCCAGTTAAGTGCCATTGAATCTTCTTTCAGTAACTCAATTATCATAATAATTTTGTATTTGGAATGTCTGCTGGCAAAGGACAGACTTGGGACTTGGAAATGAATTGCATACTTAAGTTCTAGGAAGCATGTAATTAAAAATATATATATATTTAATTCATTATTCTAGTAGCCACCTAACTTTGAACTCTATTGATATATCATGACGTGGAATCCAACAGTTGACGGATGTGTTTTCCAGAGTCCAAATGCTTTGTTGTGGACTGAAATTTTTATAGGATATAATTTGTATCTTCCTCAGTTTTCCTCCCTAATTTTACAACTTTGGAAATGTCTTCTTATTTTTCTTTCTACATTTAAGGTGTCATGTAGTGATGAGTGAAAATTCTTGTAGCAAATTATATCATCTTTATCTCTAGATCTCTCAACTTTTTATTGTCCAGGGTGGTTCTTGGACGGATGAGCTTAGATTGTATAATCACACTGTAGGACTACCACGCTTAAGAAAATCTTCTAATGGATCCTAATGATGCTAGCCTCACCCAAGAGCAACCATCACTACTTGCTCTTCCACTGAGATCTCTGTTTTCCTCTTGGTAATTATACCTATATCATTAAAAAGAACTTTTGTTTCTTCATATTAATTTTAGATATGTATTGCAATCTTAATTTTTTTGGTTGCAGGTTTAGTCTTAGATGGGCTCTCAGATGGACATTGGGGTCTTTATTAACGCGATTGCTACCCTTTTGGGACAAAAATTAGAAAAGCTTACTAAGACTAGAAGATAAGGCTATCTTGCTCAGTTTCAATTAACAAAAAAAATAATTAAGTTAATTTCTCTTCTCGACAAACCCATCAGCCAGCAATACAAAAAGTAGTAATAGAAATACCTTTCCTTGTCGGTGCCCCCTCCCCTATCGATCTTATCTTCATCCCCTCCATGATGAGGAAGAAGTGAAAAGTTGGTGCATAATCTTAGATGTTGCAAAACATTCTTTCCGATGCTCGGTTGCTGAGTGTGTTTAAGAACCTACATTGCATGCTAGCCCGTCCATTATTCTCTGACAATCACATAAGTTCTGATCAAGAGGTTGACATAGCCTTTGGTGGAAGTTATGATTCAATATATATATATATATATATATATATATATATATATATATTCTTTTTTTTTTCACGGATATATATATATATATATATATATATATATATATATATATATATATATATATATATCCGTGAAAACTTGAGGTATTAACCATGGATATATATATATATATATATATATATATATATATATATATATATATATATAAAAGAATAATATATATAAGTGTGGAACTTGAGGTACTAAACCATGAGTAGGTTTCTATTTTAAGTTTATCTTTAGGCGAAAACAACTTTAAGTAATTGAAAGAACTGTAGCAGATCCTCCACCACCAACCATGACACTTATGTTGCCATACATGTTGACACCCAACTGGCCATTTTTGTTGTAAATTTTTTGATAAGTGGACAATTTTAATTTGCGGACAGTTTTAATCTGTTTACCATATTTAATACTAAAGGTAGATCATACATATGTCAGTTTGATGTTGTTTTAATTTGTTTAGCAATTTGACTCATTTGCTAAGTAAAAAAAAAGAATTGCATCCTTCTATGTAAATTATATTAGCTAATGTTATTATTTTTTGTGTTTCAATGGTTGTAGGTACTTGAACAATCTAACTTGCCTAAGACATGTTTTCTAAAGGACGTCAAAAGAAAATATGTTGCTTTTGGACGCTTAACTTATGATACACCACCAAAGGAAAATGTTTATAATATTATCGTCGATGAAATCTTTGACCGCAATGCATATTTGTTTGAAGGAGAAGGGAAGTTTGAAGACATTATGCGTGGTGATTTAATCAATTGGCCAAAAACTTTTCTTCAGATTATTTGGATTTGAATATTAGTTCTTTGTTTTACTTTTTGGAGTAAACTTCGCAGGTATTCTAAAATTATATTGTTTTTCGATTTGGATGTTACGTGTGAGAACAATTGTAAGTACTTGGATACTACAAAGACAATGACTAATTAGTAATATTCAATATCAATTGAGATTCTTGAATCATTGGTGGTAATATTCATTTTGAATTAAGTGTGGGCATTTTCAATTGAGTTTCTTGAATTACATTTAGATTCAACAAGTGCGTAGTTATTTACAGAAAAATGGTTTGATTAATTAAAAATTGTCATGGTGAATATTTTACAGTAATTCGACGCATATTGTCTATCAAAAAATGGGCAGTTATACAGAATTAAAATAGTGGGTTAATTGACAGATCAAGTCCGTTGTTTATGGTTTAACAGACTAAATCCGTCATTTTCTTCACCTGCTTATCGACGGTAGAAAATCGTCGTTTACAGTAAACTACAATTTATTTTTGACGGACCATGTGACGGACCAAAACCGTCAGAATATGTAGTTTTCGACAATTTTGGTCCGTCAAAAAACACGAATTCTGGTGTAGTGGCAGCAGAAGCAGAAGCATTCTTCCGCAGTAGGATGTTCACACTGCGGGAAGCCTGGGCATGTGGTATCAGAGTGTCGCAGAGCACAGAAATTGTGCTTGGTTTGTGGTACCCCGGACCATAGAGTTGGGAACTGCCCGAACAGGGGAAGTTCATCATCAGCCTTCTCTAGTCCTTCGGTGAGAGGACCAGCACCGGTCCAACAGCAGCTGCAGTACCCGTTCCCGAGGCCATTGCCGACGCAGGCCCAGACATTCCAGCAGCAGAGACCGCAACAGTATGCCCAAGCCCAAGCCCTGATCTAGAGCAGGCAGAGGAATTTTCAACAAAAGGGACCCACACCCAGAGGACATGGTCAAGTGCTGGCTTCGACCAAGGGAGAAGAAGGAATTACTCCAGGTGAGGTGGTGGCAGGTACTATTCTCGTCAACACCTTTCCAGCTTCAGTATTATTTGATTCTGATGCATCGCATTCATTTATGTCTGCACGATTCGCGACACAGATAGGATTGGAGCCCGAGTCATTATCAGTAAGGCTCAATATACTTACTAGTAACGGACTTGTGGGAGTAGATATAGTATTTTCCTCGTGTCGGATCGTAGTTAGCGGTAGAGAGTTCCCCACTAGATTGATAGAGTTCCCGATGGCCGATTATGATGTGGTCTTAGGGATGGATTGGTTGAGGAACCAGTATGCTAGAATAGACTGCCGTATTGGCAGGGTTGTTTTTAGCATTCCAGTCGAGCCAGAGTTTTTCTTTTCCCGAGGCGAAGTTGAACCTTCTCCTCCAGTATTGCGGATGGCAGTAGCAGCAGTACAGTTACCCCGGATAGACGAAGAGTTTCTAGATGTTTTTCTAGAAGAGCTTCCAGGGATGCCGCCAGAGTGGGAGATCGAGTTCACCATCGACTTGATTCCCGGGACAGCCCCAGTGTCAGAGAGAGTCTACAGGATGGCGCCGTCAGAGCTAGAGATATTGTACAAGATGATTGAAGAACTCTGAACCAAGGGATTCATTCGTGCTAGTGGATCGCCTTGGGGAGTCCCGATGCTTCTTGTAAAAAAAATGATGGTTCATCCAGATTATGTGTTGATTATCGCACCATGAATTTGGTGATAATCAAGAACAGATACCCTCTCCCGAGGATAGATGACTTGTTTGATCAACTCAAGGGGCAGCAGTATTCTCGAAGATCGACTTGCGGTCAGGATATCATCAGATCAGAGTCAGAGAGCAGGACATCCCGAAGATAGCTTTTAGATCGAGATATGGGCATTGGGAGTTCCTTGTTATGCTATTTGGAGCAACCAATACACCGGCTGTATTCATGGACCTCATGAATCGCATCTTCATGTCCTACTTGGATCAGTTCGTGATTGTGTTCCTAAACGATATCCTGGTCTACAGCAAGAGTGAGGCGGAGCATGAGCAGCATCTCAGGGTTGTCCTCCAGATTCTCAGAGAGCATCAGTTATATGCCAAGTCCAATAAATGCGAGTTCTGGCTTGATCGCATTTCATACATGGGTTATATCATCACCAGAGGAGGAGTAGAAGTGGACCCCCAGAAGATCGTAGCTATAGAGTCGTGGCCAGTACCCAGCACAGTTGTGGAAGTTCGCAGTTTCTTTGGCTTGGCCGACTACTACCGGTAATTTTCATCAGACTTTGCTCAGATTTTAGCACCATTGACCCAGTTGACCCGCAAGGATGTACAGTTTGCTTGGACAGCAGAGTGCTAGAGTTCTTTTGAGAAGTTGAAGCGAGGCTTGATGACGGCACCCATTCTTACGCTTCCAGATGGGACCGAAGGATTCTCAGTGTATTGTGATGCTTCAGGCAGGGGTTTAGGATGTGTTTTGATGCAGCATGGAAAGGTAATAGCTTATGCATCACGACAACTTCGTGATTATGAGAGGAATTACCCGACCCACGACTTGGAGCTGGCAGCAGTAGTGTTTGCACTTAAGTTGTGGAGGCACTACTTGTATGGAGATAGGGTGGAGATTTTCACTGACCACAAGAGCCTGAAGTATGTGTTCACTCAGAAGGATATTAAAATGCGCCTGAGGAGATGGCTAGAGCTACTTGTAGATTATGATGTCAACCTGCAATATCACCCAGGGAAGGCCAACGTCGTTACAGATGCATTGAGCAGGAGAGCCAAAGTTTATTTCCTTACAGCACAACCAAAGCTGTTAGCAGATCTTCAGAAGATGGGTATTAAAGTTGTTCTTCCTACTAGTGTGGCACTGATAGCCAATATGTAAGTTCAGTCCACTATAGTCGAGAGGATCCGGATGGTACAGTCAGCAGATTCTAAGCTTCAGCGGTTTAGAGCAGAGTACGAGGCAGAACGAAGGCCAGAGTTATGCATTCATGTGGATGGTACACTTCGACATGGTAAGCGTCTTTGTGTATCCAGTGGAGATATCAGACATGAGATCATGGCAGAGGCTCACAGTTATCAGTATTCAATCCATCCTGGTGGTACAAAGATGTACCGTGATATTCGTCAGCACTTTTGGTGGAATGGCATAAAGAGGGAGATAGCCCGGTTTGTCTCTTGGTATTTAGTTTGCCAACAAGTTAAAGCTGAACATCAGAGGCCAGCTGGACTTCTTCAGCCCTTGCCGATTCCAGAATGGAAGTGGGAGCATATAACCATGGGTTTCGTGACTGGATTACCTAGATCCCCAGCTGGTAGAGATGCTATTTGGGTCATTATAGACAGGCTCACGAAGGTGGCTCACTTTCTTTCGTTCAGAGTTGGTCAGTCGATGGCTCAGCTAGCAGAGATGTACCTCAGGCAGATAGTCCGAATGCATGGGGTACCAGTCAGTATCACCTCGGATCGGGATTCAAGATTCACATCGCACTTTTGGCAGAGTCTTCAGAAAAGTTTGGGGACTCGTCTCCAGTTCAGTTCAGCCTATCACCCGCAGACAGATGGCCAGTCGGAACGCACAATCCAGACTCTTGAAGATATGTTGAGATCTTGTATACTCGACTTCGGTGGTTCGTGGAAAGATCACTTGCACTTGGTAGAGTTCTCGTACAACAACAGTTTCCAAGCCAGTATCCAGATGGCACCGTTCGAGGCACTGTATGGCAGGAAGTGCCGATCCCCACTAGCATGGAATAATGTTGGAGAGAGGCAGATGCTCGGTCCAAAAATGATTGCTCAGACAGTTGAAGTGGTCAGAAGAGTCAGAGGTCATCTTCGAGTTGCCCAAGATCGCCAGCGTCATTGGGCCGATTCTCATCGGCGCCCTCTTGAGTTTTCTGTTGGCGACCATGTGTTCCTGAAGATTTTGCCTAACCGTGGCATCATTCGTTTTGGCGTACGGGGAAAGCTTAGTCCTAGGTATATAGGGCCGTTTGATATTCTGGAGCAAGTATGAGATGTATCCTATCGTCTCGCTCTTCCGCCATCGTTACGAGAGGTGCATGACGTGTTTCATGTATCCCAACTACGATGGTATATCCCGAACCCGGGCCATATCCTGGATCATTCGAAATTGGTTGTTGGTACCAACCTTTCGTATGAGGAGAAGTTCGTGTCTATATTGGACCGAAGAGAGAAGATACTCAAGAACAAGACTATTAGCTTAGTCCGTGTTGCTTGGGGTCATCACTCTTTGGGTGAGTCAACGTGGGAGCGTGAGGATGATATCCGATCACGATATCCCGACCTGTTTGACTCATAAGGTATAATGTCTTCATTATGCCTTATACTTTCAAATTTCTTGCTTGAATGAATGACTGCATGATAGACTGCTTGTTATAGCTTGCCTGTGATTTGTATAGCTTGTCCTTGCTGCTCTAGTCTCTTAATTAAATTCTGAGAACGAAATTCTTTTAAGATGGGTAGAGTTGTAATGCCCGTAGCTCGTATTACGTATTATGGAGTACGTATACATATCTTGACTCGTATGGGATGTTTCCTTGCATGATATATTTGGGCATTCTATTAGTTGGTTCGGTTTGGCTTGGCTTGGTTTGCTTTGGGTTCATCATGAACCAAAAGAAAACCCCACCTACCACCACCCTCCTCATTTATAGCCGCCCAACTCTCTCTCTCTTCATTAATTCCCTCCTTTACTTCTCTTCTCCACCATTACTCTTCCACCGACCAGGGAAGAGAGCTTAGGCAAGTGCAGCTTGCTTCATAGAGGAACTTCATTTTTATTGTTCCTTCTAACACACTTTAATACTTAGCATTTCTAAATTCTATGGTTCAATTTGTGTAGATCTAAGTTTATAGTATTTTTGGATTTCTTGGGTTTTGATCTACTTAACATTATTAATTCCAAGTTTTGATGGTTTCATGTTGTAGAGAATTTTGTTCTGTCCCATTTTGACCTATGGAAGTCCGGATTTAGACTTGGGGTGAAGGATTTATGAAGCTTTAAAGAATGGAGTTCATGAATCTTCTTCTCGGACCAGTGGAGAAGAAGAACAGTGCAACCGCATGGTTTTTTCTTAGCCGCATAGCCTTCTGGCCGCATGGCAGTACTTGACCGCATGAACATTCATGCGGCAAGTCTCTATTCAGCCGCATAAGGCCTTGATAACTTGCTGAGCCGCATGGCTCTGTATCTCCTAGCCGCATGAAGTCTCCCTCGAGCCGCATAAAGACTCCATGATCCAGCCGCATGAACTTTTACCTTCAGCCGCATGAACTCATTCATTCTCTGGTCGCATATGTGCGTAGACTTCCTGAGTCGCATAGCTAACAATTTTCCCAGTCGCATGAAGTCCATTTTCTGCAGCCGCATAGGCTTGATTATTCCGCAGCCGCATAACCTGCCCTGGTCTTTAGCCGCATGAACACCAGCATCCTGTAGCCGTATAAGGCCCTGCCATTCAGCCGCATAAGCTTGGGTCCTTTTGCCGCATGAGACCCAAACACTTCTCGGCCGCATGAGCCCCCTTCTTCTTTGCTGCCGCATGAGTTGTTTCCTTGCTCAGCCGCATATGACCCGTTCCCTTAGCCGCATAAGCTCATGCCTTTCCAGCCGCATGCGCCCTGTACTTCCCAGCCGCATGCGCCCGCTCCTTCTCAATCGCATGAACTTCTGATCCTGAGCCGCATAAGACCCGATCTCTTGGCCGCATGAGCCCAATTGCCCCTGGCCGCATGAACTCAATTTTCTTAGCCGCATAGCTCATTCCACAGTCTTGTCCTCTATTATTATTATTATTATTAATTAAAATGTCACATTTATGCTTACGCCATGTGAGTTCTGTTATGTTCCATGAACACGATAGTGGCCCGCCGTGGCGCATTCTTAACGAGTAAACTGACATGATATATCTCGATATGCTGTTACGACAGCTAGTCTGACATGACAAGTATGAATGACCTGGACACCGTGGGTGATTGTGTTTGTACAAATAAACCAGTACTGTCTTGCATCATGTCTAGGATGGGGTTCCCTGAGTACCACGGTCAGGGATACCTACTGCAACTGACTAAGGCTAATAAACTAGAATAAATCCAGTAGTCATGAAGAGATTTTCCAGCTACAGGCAATCCCGTTGTCTGGGCGCACTGAGTGGACTTGTAGCCTACCGACGAGTAGGGCAAATTTCCAGCACACAGTCACGTGTTGCATCCTTCATAAACGGACATTCGACCTGGATAACCTGGATGGTCTGCAGGGCTTGTGGCTGATGGGCTAATCTTATTTCATCTTGCTAGTAACTAGGCCTGTGATAACCCTAGTTAGTTAAAGTATCAAGCCGTACTCATTGCTTGGCCGTGATTGATTGGATGGAGTCTAGCACAGCTTAGTCTTGTCTTGATCCTGTACGAGATTGTGACATGACATGATTACTTATGCTTGCCTTAACAATAAAGATCAGGGGTCTAGTTCTGTTCAGGCGAAGGGTTACAACCCCGGGCCTTGTTTGGTTTAAGGGTTGTAACATGGCTCCCGGAGCAGTTCTATGTCCTCTCTTCGTTTATTGTCTTATCGCGTCCCATGCCATGCTCGTCATATTTTACCTTACTTCAATAGCATAATTATTTATCCTGGCCTTAACAATAAAGATCAGGGGTCCAGTTCTGTTCAGGCGAAGGGTTACAACCCCGGTCCTTGTTTGGTTTAAGGATTATAACCTGGCTCCCGGAGCAGTTCTGTGTCCTCTCATCGCTTATTGTCTTATTGCACCCCATGCCATGCTCGTCATATTTTACCTTACTTCAATAGCATAATTATTTATCCTGGCCTTAACAATAAAGATCAGGGGGTCCAGTTCTGTTCAGGCGAAGGGTTACAACCCCGGTCCTTGTTTGGTTTAAGGGTTGTAACCTGGCTCCCGGAGCGGTTCTGTGTCCTCTTATCGTTTATTAACTTATTACTTTATCAACCATAATTGAGACAGGTTTCTATTCAGGTGAAGGATTGCAATCCCGATTCTTGTTTGGTTTAAGGGTTGATGTCTGGCTACCTGAATGGTTTCCTTGTGCTCAAATTATTATTATTATCTCGGTTATTATCAGTATCTTTTAATTATCCTTACTATTCATTTATGATATGCTAGTTTTAGTTACTAAGTGAAGCCTCCTTTGTGGCACTTGCTCTTTCTGGGGTCTGACCCAACTGGTTTTCTATGGCCAGATATCGGAATAGTTCCAGAGGATCTACCTACCTTCCAGCCAGATGGTGACCACCAGGCGTAACCCTGGCAACGAGTGGGTTCTTTTGTTCTTTCACTTTATTGTAAAATTATTCTTTTGAGACGTTTAGCCGACGAGCACGTGTTAGCTCGATTGCATCTTATTTACTGTCTGCCTACGGGCTGTAGCATGATTGACAAATCCTAGGGTTGATCATATATGACTGAAACTCTTGCTAGTCTTGACATTTTGTACGACTAGCTTCATGATCATCCGAATATGTAATGTATGGGACGCCTTACTATTGTATATTTGGTGTTCTGATATCTTGTGACTGTTATTACTTGCTTGAGATTGAGACAAGAGGCTTGTTCATGACCATAGGAGACCGATGGATTGTAGTTAAACCCTTATGTATCTAGACAGCCGTGACCGTATAGTGAGGTGGGTTGTACTTCAATATATGTAGCTGGCTATGTATGCCCTCGCTCTCCAGTATTCTGGTTCTGGGGCGTTACATGGTTTAAGTGGTAGCCCATGCAGGTCTTGTAAATCAAGATATGTGAGGGTTTACCGAATAGATGTCTCAATTAGTGCTCGCCCTTGATCTTCGTTCGTATCCTCTTAATCCTAGAAATCTTGACCTGCTCACATGCTTGTATCGTTGATCTGTCCTGGTCCTTCCTTATTGTTTTCTATGTCATCTTATTCAGCAGCATTGTTCCTGGTCCTACCGATCGACAAGGCGGAGTACCTCTCGTGGACCAGCAGCAACCTGGAGATCAGGCCCTGCATTCAGGAGTAGCCTCCAGAGTCGTGCCTACTGGAGGAGAGCCACCAATCCAGCCAGTTCAGCCTGCAGAGCCTGATGATGGCACCTTGGTGGGTCTCGTCAGGTCGTTGTTAGCTTCTCAGGATCATCGAGGAGATGCCTTGCACCAGGTGATGGCAGATGCTTTGACCAGAGGAGGTCATCAGGGTAACAGTGTGGCCAACAACTTCAAGCGCTTGAACCCTCCCTTCTTCGACGACAGTGAAGATGCTATCGCTGCTGATGCATGGCTTCAGGACACAGAGGTGATTCTAGAAGCAGCCAGGACTCCAGAAGACGAGAAGGTGGCCGTAGTGCGCCTGCAGTTATTAGATCTTGCCTGCAGCTGGTGGGCGGCGCAGGCCGTTGGATTAGTGGCCCCTATTGCTTGGGCAGTATTCAGAGAGAGATTCCAGACCAAGTATTTTGATGCTGTAGCTCGGTACGATCTACAGACGAGGTTCAGTAATCTGAAGCATACGGGCAGGATGGTCGATGGATATGCGGCGGAGTTTTTGACACTCAGTCGGTTTGCTCCCACCTTGGTAGCAATCGAGTTCGATAGAGCCCAGCGGTTCCAGCAGGGGCTCCATCTCGAGATTCTGTTGGCGGTGGAGCAGTTTGAGCATCAGACTTTTGATGTAGTATTGAGGGCAGCCATGAGGCATGAGTATACCTCCCAGAGGATCATGGATAGGACCGGAGGTCGGAAGCGACCCCACGGCCTGATGAATCAGTCTTCAGTACCAGCCCCGACAGCCAGGACTTTGACCATTGGAGCTCCGAGACGGGCAGCCTCAGTGACGTCGGTTCAGCATTCAACCCCGACGTACCCTCAGCAACAGAAGCAGAAGCACTCTTCCACAGTGGGATGTTCACACTGCGGGAAGCCTGGGCATGTGGTATCAGAGTGTCGCAGAGCACAGGGATTGTGCTTGGTTTGTGGTGCCCCGGACCACAGAGTTAGGCACTGCCCGAACAGGGAGAGTTCATCATCAGCCTTCTCTAGTCCTTCGGAGAGAGGACCAGCACCAGTCCAGCAGCAGCTACAGTACCCATTTTCGAGGACATTGTCGACGCAGGCCCAGGCATTCCAGCAGCAGTGACCGCAGCAGTATGCCCAAGCCCAAGCCCTGATCCAGAGCAGGCAGAGAAATTTTTAGCAGAGGGGACCCGCACCCAGAGGACATGGTCAAGTGCTGGCTTTGACCATGGAAGAAGAATGAATTACACCAGGTGAGGTGGTGGCAGGTACTATTCTCGTCAACACCTTTCCAGCTTCAGTATTATTTGATTCTGGTGCATCGCATTCATTTATGTCTGCACGATTCGTGACACGGATAGGATTGGAGCCCGAGTCATTATCAGTAAGGCTCAATATACTTACTAGTAACCGACTTGTGGGAGTAGATAAAGTATTTTTCTCGTGTCGGATCGTAGTTAGCGGTAGAGAGTTCCCCGCTAGATTGATAGAGTTCCCGATGGCCGATTATGATGTGGTCTTAGGGATGGATTGGTTGAGGAATAGTATGCTAGAATAGACTGCCGTATTGGCAGGGTTGTTTTTAGCATTCCAGACGAGCCAGAGTTTTCCTTTTTCCGAGGCAAAGTTGAACCTTCTCCTCCAGTATTGCGGATGGCAGTAGCAACAGTGCAGTTACCCCGGATAGTCGAAGAGTTTCTAGATATTTTTCCAGAAGAGCTTCCAGGGATGCCGCTAGAGCGGGATATCGAGTTCATGTAATGTATGTGGTTCGAATTACGTATATTGGAATACGTGTACGTATTTTATCTTGTATTGCATGATTCCTCGCTTAAATTTTTTCTTCTTGGCTTGGTCTATTCTTGGGTTGGTTCGGCTTGGCTCGGTTTGCTTTGGTTCATTATGAACCAAGGGTGAACCCCCTACCTACCACCACCCATAGTATTTATTACCCATTCTTCTTTCTCTCTCTTCATTAATATCTTCTTCTTCCCCACCATCAATTCTCACCTACCAGAGAGAAGGAGAGAGAGGTCTAGGCAAGTGCAACTTACTTCATGGAGGAACTCTAATTTTATTGTTCCATTCTCTTCTTTACAGCATTTTAACATACTTTTGTACTTGGCATTTTTACTTTCTATGGCTAGATTCTTGTAGATCTAAGTTTACTTCATTTTTGGAATTCTTGGGTTTTGATCTACTTAATCTTGTTATTTCTAAGTTTTGATGGTTCCATGTTGTAGAGAATTTCGTCCTACCCCATTTTGACCTATGGAAGTTCGGATTTGGAATCTGGATGTAGGTTTTGTGAAGCTTGGTAGCCATGGCCTGCTTGGGGTTCTTCTTCTCGGAAATTTAAGAGGAAGAACAGATTCTAGCCGCATAGGCTTGACTGCATGACTATTTCATGCGACAAGTGAACCTCTGGCCGCATATGTTTATTTCAGCCGCATGATAATCCAACCGCATGAAACCCTCTAAACTAGGCCGCATGACTGGGGATGTTCTTCAGCCGCATAAGGCTCAACTCAGCCAGCCGCATGAGAACCTTCCTCCGCTGGCCGTATGAGACCCGCTTGTGCCAGCCGCATAGACCCACTTCTCCGCTAGCCGCATGAGGCTCTTGTGCTTCTAGCCGCATATGGACCCACTTTCTAAGAGCCGCATAGGCTCCTGCCCCATCAGGCGCATGAAAACCCCTTCCCCGCCAGCCGCATGAACCTTCATCTCAACCCAGCCGCATATGCTCCGCTCCCCATCAGCCGTATGCGCCTGACCATATTTAGCCGCATGGACTGTTCTCTTTCCAGCCGCATGAGATCATTCCTGGCCGCATATGCCTGAGCCGTATGGCTCTTCTATAGCCCTGTGTACTATTATTTTATTATTATTTGCCCATGTCTTGTAACCCCCTATTGTATATTTTTACGTCTATTTTATATCCTTACGCCTTTTATCATGAACTTGATGATCACGAATTTACTTAATATGTTTGGAAATGATAATTGAACATGACATGATAGTGACCCGTAGGGGTGCACTCCTGGCAAGTAAGCATGACACGATGGTCTGCAGGGTAACCTGGATGGTCTGCAGGGCTTGTGGCTGTGGAATAATCTCACTGCATCTTGTTAGTAATTAGGCTTGTGACAACCCTAGTTAGTTAAAGTATCAAGCCGTAATTCTAGCTTGGCCGTGAAATGATTGGATGAAGTCTAACCAGTCTAGTCTTGTCCTGATCCTGCTCCAGATTGTTACATGACCAGAATGCCTGTATTTATTTTACTGATAAATGGTGGAAAACCAAGTTCCATTCAGACGAAGGGTTACAACCCCGGTCCTTGTTTGGTTTACGGGTTGTAACCTGGCTATCTGAATAGTCCCATGGTTATCTCATCGTATATCACTTGTTATGCTTTTTTTTAAACTCCTGTCCTTATTATTATATTATTATTGTGCTAATTGCTAGTTTTAGTTCCTAAGTGAAGCTTCCTTTGTGGCACTTGCTCTTTCTGGGACCTGACCCAGCTGGTTTTGTATGGGCAGATTTCGGAGCAGCTCCAGAGGATCTACCGACCTTCCAGCCAGATGGTGGCCACTAGACGGAACCCTGACAACGAGTGGATTTATTTTTGATCTCCCACTTTATTGTAAAAATATTCTTTTGAGGCGTTTAGCCGACAAGCACCTGTTTAGCTCGGTTGCACCTTTTACTTACTGTCTGCCTACGGGCTGTAACATGATTGACAGATCCTAGGGTTGATCATGTATGACTAAACTCTTGCTAGTCCTGACATTTTGTAACGACTAGCTTCATGATCAGCCAAATATGTAATATTTGGGACGCCTTACTATTATATATTTAATGATCATACATCTTGTAACTTTTACTTACTTGCTTGTGATTGAGACAATAGGCTTGTTCATGACCTTAAGAGACTGCTGGCTTGTAGTTAAACCCTCATGTATCTAGAC
The DNA here is from genome assembly GCA_029216955.1 of Iris pallida. Classification (NCBI taxonomy): domain Eukaryota; kingdom Viridiplantae; phylum Streptophyta; class Magnoliopsida; order Asparagales; family Iridaceae; genus Iris; species Iris pallida. The sequence goes on along the minus strand of JANAVB010044620.1, from coordinate 5,450,588 downwards.
AACCGTGACCGTATAGCGAGGTGGGTTGCACTTCAATATACGTAGCTGGCTATGTCTGCCCCCGCTCTCTAGTATTCTGGTTCTGGAGCGTGACATGGTTTAAGTGGTGGCCCATACAGGTCTTGTAAATCAAGATATGTGAGGGTTTACCGAATAGATGTCTCAATCAATGTTCGTCCTTGATCTCTGCTCGTATCTTCTGAATTCCTGGGTTCTTGTCCTGATCATATGCTTGTATCATTGATCTGTTCTGGTCCTTCCTTATTGTTTCCCATGTCGTCTTCTTCAGCGACATCGTTCCTGGACCTACCGGTCAGCAAGGCGGAGCACTTCCCGTGCACCAGCAGCAACCCGGAGATCAAGCCCAGCATTCCGGAGTAGCCTCCAGAGTCGTGCCTACCGGAGGAGAGCCACCAGTCCAGCCTGCCGAGCCTGATGATGGCACTTTAGTAGGTCTCGCCAGAACCTTGATAGCTTCTCAGGATCGTAGAGGAGATGCCTTGCACCAGACAGTGACAGACGCTTTGACTAGAGGAGGTCATCAGGGTAATAGCGCGGCCAACAACTTCAAGCGCTTGAACCCTCCCTTCTTTGACGGTAGTGAAGATGCTATCACCGCTGATGCTTGGCTTCAGGACACCGAGGTGATTCTAGAAGCAGCCAGGACCCCAGAGAACGAGAAGGTGGCCGTGGTGCGCCTGCAGTTGCTAGATCTTGCCCGCAGCTGGTGGGCGGCTCAGGCCATTGGATTAGTGGCCCCCATTGCTTGGGCAGTATTCAGAGAGAGATTCCAGACCAAGTATTTTGAGGCTGTAGCTCGGTATGATCTACAGACGAGATTCACCAATCTGAAGCAAGGAGGCAGAACGGTCGACGGATATGCGGTCGAGTTTTCCAGACTTAGTCGGTTTGCTCCCACCTTGGTGGCAACCGAGTATGATAGAGCCCAGCGATTCCAGCAGGGACTTCACCTGGAGATCTTGTTGGCAGTCGAGCAGTTTAAGCATCAGACTTTTGATACGGTCTTGAGAGCAGCTATGAGGCATGAGTATACCTCCCAGCTGATTGTGGATAGGGCCGGAGGTCGGAAGAGATCCCACGGCCAGATAAATCAGTCATCAGCACCAGCCCCAGCAGCCAGGGCCTTGACTATTGGAGCTCCGAGGCGGGCGGCCTCAGTGACGTCGGTTCAGCATTCCACTCCGACGTACCCTCAGCAGCAGAAGCAGAAGCAGTCTTCCGCAGTGGGATGTTCTCATTGTGGGAAGCCAGGCCATGTGGTGGCAGAATGTCGCAGGGCACAGGGATTGTGTCTGGCTTGTTGAGCACCAGACCATAGGGTTGGATCCTGCCCGAATAGGGGTGGTTCATCATCGTCCAACCTTTCTAGCTCTTCGATGAGAGGACCAGCACAGGTCCAGCAGCAGCAGCAGCAGTATCCATTGCCAAGGCCCTTGCCGCCTCAGTCCCAAGTATTCCAGCAGCAGAACCCCCAGCAGTATGTACATGCCCAAGCCCAGAGTCAGAGCAGGCAGCGAGGATTTCAGCAGAGGGGACCAGCACCCCGAGGGCACGGTCAGGCTATGGTGATGACCGCAGAGGAAGGATTGGCACCAGGAGAGGTAGTGGCAGGTACTATTCTCGTCAACTCCTTTCCAGCTTCAGCTTTATTTGATTTCGGTGCATCGCATTCTTTTATGTCTGTACGATTCGCGATACGGGTAGGATTGGAGCCCGAGTCATTATCAGTAAGGCTCAATATACCTACTGGTAACGGACTTGTAGGAGTGGATAGAGTGTTTTCCTCGTGTCGGATCGTAGTTAGCGGTAGAGAATTTTCCGCTAGATTGATAGAGTTCCCGATGGCCGATTATGATATGGTCTTAGGGATGGATTGGTTGAGGAACCAGTATGCTAGAATAGACTGCCACATTGGCAGGGTTATTTTTAGCATTCCAGGCGAGCCAGAGTTTTCCTTCTTTCGAGGCGAAGTTGAACCTTCTCCTTCGATATTGCGGATGGCAGTAGCAGCAGGTCAGTTGCCCAGGGTAGTGGATGAGTTTCCAGATGTTTTCCCCAAAGAGCTTCCAAGTATGCCGCCAGAGCGGGAGATCGAGTTCACCATAGACTTGATCCCCGGGACAGCCCCAGTGTCAGAGAGAGTCTACAGGATGGCGCCGTAAGAATTAGAGATATTGTACAAGATGATTGAGGAACTCAGAACCAAGGGATTCATTCATACTAGTGGATCGCCTTGGGGAGCCCCGATGCTTCTTGTGAAAAAGAAGGATGGTACGTCCAGGTTATGTGTTGATTACCGTATCTTGAATTCAGTGACAATCAAGAACAGATACCCTCTTCCGAGGATAGATGACTTGTTTGATCAACTCAAGGGGGCGTCAGTATTTTCGAAGATCGACTTGCGTTCAGGATATCATCAGATCAGAGTCAGAGAGCAGGACAACCCGAAGACAGCTTTTAGATCGAGATATGGGAATTGGGAGTTCCTTGTTATGCCTTTTGGAGCGACCAATGCACCGGCGGTATTCATGGACCTCGTGAATCGCATCTTCATGCCTTATTTGGATCAGTTTGTGATCGTGTTCTTGGATGACATCCTGGTCTACAGCAAAAGTGAGGCGGAGCATGAGCAGCATCTCCGTATGGTTCTTCAGACTCTTAGGGAGCACCAGCTATATGCCAAGTTCAGTAAATGCGAGTTCTGGCTCGATCGCATTTCGTACTTGGGTCATATCATTACCAGAGGAGGAGTAGAAGTGGATCTCCAGAAGATTGTGGCTATTGAGTCATGGACAGTGCCCAGCACCGTTGTAGAAATTCGTAGTTTTCTTGGATTGGCCGGCTATTACCGGCGGTTTGTTTCAGATTTTGCTCGGATATCAGCACCATTGACGCAATTGACCCACAAGGATGCGCAGTTTGCTTGGACAGCAGAGTGTCAGAGTTTTTTTGAACAGTTGAAGCGAGGCTTGATCACGACACCCATTCTCACGCTTCCAGATGGAACCGGGGGATTCTCGGTGTATTGTGAAGCTTCGAACAGAGGATTAGGATGTGTTCTGATGCAGCATGGGAAGGTAATAGCTTATGCATCACGGCAACATCGTGATCATGAGAAGAATTACCCAACCCATGACTTGGAGCTGGCAGCAGTAGTATTTGCACTTAAGTTGTGGAGGCACTATTTGTATGGAGATAGGGTGGAGATTTTCACCGATTACAAGAGCCTGAAGTATGTTTTCACCCAGAAGAATCTTAACATGCGTCAGAGAAGATGGCTGGAGCTGCTTGTGGATTATGATGTCAACCTGCAGTATCATCCTGGAAAGGCCAACGTTGTTGCAGATGCATTAAGCAGGAGAGCCGGAGCTTATTTTCTAACGGCGCAGCCAGAATTTTTAGCAGATCTTCAGAAGATGGAAATAGAAGTTGTTCTCCCTTCCAATGTGGCATTGATGGCCAGTATGCAAGTTTAGTCCACTATAGTCGAGAGGATCCGGATGGCGCTGTCAACAGATTCTAAGCTTCAGCGACTCAGAGCAGAGTGTGAGGCAGGACGAAGACCAGAGTTATGCATTCATGAGGATGGTACACTTCGACATGGTAAGCGTCTTTGTGTACCCAGTAGGGATATCAGGCAGGAGATCATGTCGGAAGCGTATAGTTCTCAGTATTCCATCCATCCTGGCAGTACGAAGATGTACCGTGATATCCGTCAGCACTTCTGGTGGAATGGCATGAAGCGGGAGATAGCTCGGTTTGTCTCTCGGTGTTTGGTTTGCCAACAAGTTAAGGCCGAACATCAGAGGCCGGCTGGACTACTTCAGCCCTTACCGATTCCAGAATGGAAGTGGGACATGTGACCATGGACTTCGTGACTGGATTACCTAGATCCCCAGCTGGTAGGGATGCTATCTGGGTTATTGTTGATCGGCTCACGAAGGTAGCTCACTTCCTCCCATTTAGAGTTGGTCAATCGACGGCTCAGCTCACAGAGATGTACCTCAGGCAGATTATTAGGTTGCATGGCGTACCAGTCAGTATCACCTCGGATCGAGATTCACGGTTTACGTCGCACTTCTGGCGTAGCTTACAAGAGTATTTGGGAACTCGCCTCCAGTTCAGTTCAGCATATCATCCGCAGACAGATGGTCAGTCGGAGCGTACAATCCAGACTCTTTATGATATGTTGAGATCTTGCACACTTGACTTCGGTGGTTCGTGGGAAGATCACCTGTACCTGGTGGAGTTCTCGTACAACAACAGTTTCCAGGCCAATATCCAGATGGCACCGTTCGAGGCACAGTATGGCAGGAAGTACAGATCTCCGTTTGCCTGGGATAATGTTGGAGAGAGGCAGATGCTCGGTCCAAAAATGATTACCCAGACAGTAGAAGCGGTCAGGCGAGTCAGAGATCACCTTCGAGTTTCCGAAGATCGTCAGCGTCATTAGGCCAATTCTCATCGGCGCCCTCTCGAGTTTTCGGTCGACGATCATGTATTCCTGAGGATTTGGCCTAACCGTGGCATCAATCGTTTCGGCACACGGGAAAAGCTTAGTCCTAGGTATATAGGACCGTTCGACATTCTGGAGCGAGTAGGAGATGTATCATATCATCTCGCTCTTCCGTCGTCGCTAAGCGAGGTGCATGACGTGTTCCATGTATCCCAATTACGACGGTATATCTCGGACCCGAGCCATATCCTGGATCATTCGAAATTGGTTGTTGGTACCAACCTTTCGTATGAGGAGAGACCCGTGTCTATATTGGACCGGAGAGAGAAGACACTCAAGAATAAGACTATCAAGTTAGTCCGAGTTGCTTGGGGTCATCACTCTTTGGGTGAGTCAACATGGGAGCGTGAGGATGATATCCGATCGCGATATCCCGACCTGTTTGACTCGTGAGGTATAATGTCTTTCTTATGCCTCATACCTTCGATTCCTTGCTTGCATGATTGATTGATTGCCTAGTTAATGCTTGCTTGCGATTAGTGTAGCTTGTCATTGCTCCTCTAGCCTCTTGATTAAATTCTGAGGACGGAATTCTTTTAAGGTAGGTAGAGTTGTAATGCCTGTGGTTCGTATTACGTATTATTGGAATACGTGTACGTATTTTATCTTGTATTGCATAATTCCTCGCTTAATTTTTTCTTCTTGGCTTGGTCTATTCTTGGGTTGGTTCGGCTTGGCTCGGTTTGCTTTGGTTCATTATGAACCAAGGGTGAACCCCCTACCTACCACCACCTATAGTATTTATTATCCATTCTTCTTTCTCTCTCTTCATTAATATCTTCTTCTTCCCCACCATCAATTCTCACCTACCAGAGAGAAGGAAAGAGAGGTCTAGGCAAGTGCAACTTTCTTCATGGAGGAACTCTAATTTTATTGTTCCATTCTCTTCTTTACAGCATTTTAACATACTTTAGTACTTGGTATTTTCACTTTCCATGGCTAGATTCTTGTAGATCTAAGTTTACTTCATTTTCGGAATTCTTGGATTTTGATCTACTTAATCTTGTTATTTCTAAGTTTTGATGGTTCCATGTTGTAGAGAATTTCTTTCTACCCTATTTTGACCTATGGAAGTTCGGATTTGGACTCTGGATGTAGGTTTTGTGAAGCTTGGTAGCCATGGCCTGCTTGGGGTTCTTTTTCTCGAAAATTTGAGAGGAAGAACAGATTCTAGCCGCATAGGCTTGACCGCATGACTATTTCATACGGCAAGTGAACCTCTGGCCGCATATGTTTATTTCAGCCGCATGATAATCCAACCGCATGAAACCCTCTGAACTAGGCCGCATGACTGGGGATGTTCTTCAGCCGCATAAGGCTCAACTCAGCCAGCCGCATGAGAACCTTCCTCCGCTGGCCGTATGAGACCCGCTTGTGCCAGCCGCATAGACCCACTTCTCCGCTAGCCGCATGAGGCTCTTGTGCTTCTAGCCGCATATGGACCCACTTTCTAAGAGCCGCATAGGCTCCTGCCCCATCAGGCGCATGAAAACCCCTTCCCCGCCAGCCGCATTAACCTTCATCTCAACCCAGCCGCATATGCTCCGCTCCCCATCAGCCGCATGCGCCTGACCATATTTAGCCGCATGGACTGTTCTCTTTCCAGCCGCATGAGATCATTCCTGGCCGCATATGCCTGAGCCGCATGGCTCTTCTATAGCCCTATGTACTATTATTTTATTATTATTTGCCCATGTCTTGTAACCCCCTATTGTATATTTTTACGTCTATTTTATATCCTTACGCCTTTTATCATGAACTTGATGATCACGAATTTACTTAATATGTTTGGAAATGATAATTGAACATGACATGATAGTGACCCGTAGGGGTGCACTCCTGACAAGTAAGCATGACACGATGGTCTGCAGGGTAACCTGGATGGTCTGCAGGGCTTGTGGCTGTGGAATAATCTCACTGCATCTTGTTAGTAATTAGGCTTGTGACAACCCTAGTTAGTTAAAGTATCAAGCCGTAATTCTAGCTTGGCCGTAAAATGATTAGATGGAGTCTAACCAATCTAGTCTTGTCCTGATCCTGCTCCAGATTGTTACATGACCAGAATGCCTGTATTTATTTTACTGATAAATGGTGGAAAACCAAGTTCCATTCAGACGAAGGGTTACAACCCCGGTCCTTGTTTGGTTTACGGGTTGTAACCTGGCTATCTGAATAGTCCCATGGTTATCTCATCGTATATCACTTGTTATGCTTTTTTTTAAACTCATGTCCTTATTATTATATTATTATTGTGCTAATTGCTAGTTTTAGTTCCTAAGTGAAGCTTCCTTTGTGGCACTTGCTCTTTCTGGGACCTGACCCAGCTTCCTTTTATCATGAACTTGATGATCACGAATTTACTTAATATGTTTGGAAATGATAATTGAACATGACATGATAGTGACCCGTAGGGGTGCACTCCTGACAAGTAAATGCTGAACTGACAAAGTTGGCAGCACGCCTCCCGAAATCTGAACAGTTGATAGCTTTTTCAGAAGACGAAGCGTCGCCAACCTCAGCATCATCATTACTTTACTTCGACGGCTATTGCCACGTAGCCACCCAACCACTCGCATGTGCCTCCGCAGCCATGCGCTCAAATCCGCATGCGTCACAAAAGCCATGCGCCTCAGACTTTTCACTGATCCCTAAAGACAGAAAAAAAGTCTCCATTTGAAGCTCTGCATGCGCCTCAAAAGCCATGCGCCCCAGACTGCTCTCTGATCCCAAAAGACAGAAGGAAAGTCGCCTGCATGCGCCTCAAAAGCCATGCGCCCAGAATAGTTCATGACTCCTAAAGGTTACGAGCCAAAGTCTCCTCACGCGCCCAGTCCTAGGCGCATCCTACCAGATCACCCCTCCATCAAATCCGAGATCTCCAAGCCATGAGTCGACGACACGTGTCCTTTGACTCAACTCACCCAAGATTTCAGCAACAGAAATATCCTCTTCTCTGCTACGTGCTGGCTCACAACAGCAGTATGAAGAATTCAACCCCTCGATCCGGGCACATCGTCCATGCGCCTCCATCAGTAATCACCACGTGGCGTCCCCGCGTACAGGCGCATCCTACATGCGCGCATGAGCAGCCAGTCTGCAAAGCTGTAAATAGAGGGATCATTTCCTTCTCACACACACAACGAACACACAAAAAATGAACGAACCACCAGAGAGGCAGATACAGACACTCACGTCTTCCTCCTCTCAGCAAGCTCCAGCACCCAGAGCAATCCAAACCTTCAGAGGACCGATAACCGTCGTCAGATCGTCAACGGAGTCAACGCATTACCACTCACTCCATCGGCACAAGGGACCCAGATAAAAAAAAGTGTACTCCTAGGACTACATCTAAGTCCTATATTGTAACACTGTTCTGTTTGTATTGAAATTTGCAATAAAAGAATTTTAATGGCAAACAAGCTGGCGACTCTGCTGGGGACCTCTTTCTCCTCCACGGAGAAAGCTGTGTCGTAATCCGACGACGTGAAGGTGGGCTCCTTCCACAATACGCTGGTCGTACGCCTCAATCAACAGGCGTATGAGGAGTTCATCTCTGAAGGAAGTGCGAGTCCTTCGAAGCGGCTGCCGAAGCCGAAGAAGACCCGCCGAGTCTGGATGCGCAAGGTCGACGCCTCGGGCACCACCACCGAAGGAGATGCGCCAATCCAACCTTCCCTTCCTGCTGACGTCCTCGGCAACCAAGATGCGCCCACAGGTGCAGCGCATCTCTCGAAAAAGCGTGCGGCTAGCCACATTCCCCAGCCATCTCCCTCTCAAGCGAGGAAGATGCGTTGACGGAGCAGGGGCGCAGCCAATGCCCTGCGCATCACCTCTGATGTGCCACAGAAAGTCTCTGTCTTTGACAGACTCACTCGCTGTAATGGCGAGGAGAATTTGGATTCTGAGTACTACGCGCCCCAGCAGGCTGGTACGAAGAAATCTAAGGCGGCACGGGCCATGCGCCGCAAACGTGCTATGCAACAGCAAGCCAGAAGCATGCGCTCACAATCATGCGCGCTGCTGATGGTAAGTTGTACAAGGTCGACTCGAGTGCTGCGGCGCCAGAAACGAGCCGACCTTCAAAGTCCTCGTCTCACTTGGGCGCATCTATTGCGTACACAACCAAGTCGAGTGAGGCAAATTCAGTGATCTTGAACTCCCGCGCCTCCTCTGGTTGTGCGTCTGAGGTCCGTTCAAGTCACTTCAAATGTTGTAGTTCCTCCACTACTGATCAGGATGCCTGTTTGGTATTAGATCAGGGGGCGCAACACTCACTTGACCACCCCGGTGCTTGGCCTTGCCATGTGCCTGAAGGGGGTATGAAGGTGGAACTCTCCTCCAAGGATCTGCATAACGTGATCACTCACAAGCGCCGATCAGGAGAGTCGACTGACAGGCACGATGCGCCCCTCACAGGGCACACTTGTGCTGTCGTCACTATCAACTGCTGTTGCATGACGGCAATTCCACCAAGGCAGTCAGTGTTCCAGCGGCTGCAATCATCGATACCCCTCCGACGTCGTCTCGGGACGAAGGTGTCAACAAAAGAGGAGCCAAGGGTTGCTTCATGCAACGTGATCTCCAACTCCTCGTCGATCCGAAAGGCGACTGGCAATTCCTCTTTCTCGTCCAAAAGCCAACCGAGGAAGACCAAGACAGCTGTCTCATCCTCCGGAGTGTTCAAAGGCACTCGGGGGAGGAAGAAGATCTTGGAGGAAGCTGGGGGTAGTCAGACCCTTGTTGAACCTTCTTCCGAAGACGAGGGTGTCCAAAGCAAAGCTGGGGCAGATCTTCATCTTCGAGGCAAAGTCAGCCTCCCAGAAGCCCCGGAAGAAGAGGATATCCCCCAGAACATAGCTGGGGTAGTTTAGCATCTGCGAACTCGAGTTCCGGAGACAAAGAGGCCCTTCAAGACGGAGCTGTGGGTAATCAGGCCCTTGCAGATGCGCCCGTCGAGAATGATCTCCAGAACATGGCTGGGGGTGGCCAAGATGAAGCTCCAGGAGAGGCAACTCCCCTACAAGAGAGTGAGGTCGAGAGTGAAGCCTCGACCCATCCATCCACTCCCGGCCGCGTCATGACAGTAAACGTGACTGGGGCTGATATCGAGTCTGATGCGCCGCCGACAGACCTCGTCCAGTACATAGATACCCTGGAGGGAGGATTCAAAACCCTCTCTGCCTCCATACAAACACTGACTCAAGCAGTGTTTGAGATACGGTCAGCTCTGGCCAGGACACCTACTACCGGCCCCGACCCAGGGGCCAATGGAGAATCGAGCGTACCCCTTCAACGGGTATCCTCGGACACAGATCGTCGAGAAGCACCTCGGACGTCGGAGCCCTCAAATGCTCAACATCAGGTGGTACCACCTTCCCCGACTCCCAGCTCCACGAAAGACGTGGTCGAGATGATCAGGGACTTGCACGAACGCTTTGAGTCCAAGACGAGACAAGAGGAGCGCCAAAAGATGGGCATCCCCCAGCCTTATCCCCTCGAGTGGAACAAGGTGGTTTATCCTCCAAAGTATAAACCATAAACACTAACGCCATACGGCGGGAAGGACTCTCCGCGTTGCTACCTGACGTACTTCCAGTCTCAGACGGGACATCTTCCGAAGGAGGATGCGCTACATACTAGCATATTTGTCGGGACACTGAAGGGAGTGGCGTACGACTGGTACTGCAGCCTCCCCGATAATTCCATATCGTTCTTCGACGACTTGACGCGCCTCTTCCTTGACCGCTTCTACGACGGCGGGAAGGACATGACGATGGCGTCCCTCATAGAGATACACCAGAAGGAGAAGGAAACGGTTCGGGTGTTCATCGAATGCTTCCGACAAGCCTGCTTCAGATTACCTCCGGGCATGCCAGAACATGCGCTCCTCTCCTCCTGCAGCATGAACATGCTGCCTGCAGTCAAACTCTGGCTCAACTCCACTCCTCCTCCCGACTGGAGTTCCTTGATCATTGAAGCCGAAGCCGCCGAAAAGAAGACGGCCAATGCACGTCTTCTGGGAGTCAGCTTCCCCGCCTTTGATGACAAGGGGAAACGGCCTGCAGCCAACAACCCCGAACGAGAGACAAAGGGAAAACAGGCATTGACTGTCAATGCCTTAAAAGGTGCGTCGGTACATACTCATAAGCCTCCACTTGCACCAAGACCAAAGGAGGTTTATTCGTTCAACGACGAAGACACCCTGCAACTCTTTGAGATACTGAAGCAGGGTGACAAGATCAATCTGCCAGACCCAAAGCGGCCCGATGAGGTTGGGAAAGTGGACAACCCGAGGTACTGTCACTACCATCGGTTTGTCGGACACCCAACCAAGGACTGCTATGTCCTCAAAAATTACATCCAGCGCATGATCAATGTGGATGTAATTTCCGTCGACTACGAGGAGAAGACGGTGTTGGCCAATGTGGTGTCACTCCAGTTCGGCACCTTGCCGCCAACAACAACACAAGATGGCGTCGTCCCCATCCCTAAGGCGACAATGGAGGTGGTTAACTTACCACCTACCCGTGACGACGTGAGTGGACTCATCCCACTCACCACATCTCGAGGAGAGGTCCTATGGGTTCACCCCGACCTCGTCTCCGAGGTGACTCAACTGGAGGTACGCCCTACCTCCAAATCCAAAGGCAGGAAGATCAAGTCTTGCCGCACGGTATCTTCTTCAGCGGAAGAGACACTTCCTGTGCAGACGCGTTCACAACAGAACGTCCAACCCGACAAAGCTGCCGCCGAGGTGGTGCCTCCTTGTACCGTCCCTGCTGCCCAGGAAGAGGGCCCATCTAAGCCCTCAGCAGCTAATAAACAGAAGCATGTGGTGGCTCGTTTCGACAGACCTCTACGAAAGGAGAATGCTTCGGGGCTAGCCAAGCCCCACAACTTCGACATACTGGCACAACTGGCCAGTACTCCTACCCGCCTATCCTTGTTCGAGCTTCTGCGTCTTTCCAAAGACTCCCGAGAAGCTCTCTGTGAAGCTCTGAAGGATGCTGAATCCTTTCTCAGTCAGGTCAAGCAGTCTGAAGATCTCCCAACTACATGTGCACACTGTCATTGTGCGGATAAAGTTATCCCGAACATAACTTTTACCCAACAAGACATGCTGCTCAAGCCCAACCGACATAACCGGCCGCTGTATTATACATGGTATATCGGTTCAGTCAAGGTGATGTGGATTCAGATCGATCTGGGGTCTTCCCTCAGCATCATCCCGAAGACGTTGCTCTTAACACTGGGGATCCAAATGTACCGGCTGGCGCCCTCCAACACAACAATCAGTGGCTTCAACGCCAGCAAAAGCGAGCTGCTGGGCAAAATTCGGCTGAAGTGTCACATCGGTAACCCCAGACCTGAGGTGACCTGCTACGTTGTGGATGCCGATGTCAACTACAACATCCTGCTCGGTCGACCATGGCTGCATGAATACATGGTGGTGCCATCCACGCTACACCAGTGTATGAAATATGTGTCCACCAACGGCGTCATCCGGACGGAGTTCGCAGACATTGACCCTTTCAAAGGGATTGAAGCCTACTTCACCGATGCCGACTTATACAAGTCATCTGATGAGGAGGAAGCCAATGATGCTGACGACGAAGCAGAAACGGCAGCAGAGCCGGACATGGAGCCCGAGGTCACTCCCGACGCTCCTTTGAAGATCCGACTTAAAGGCAAACCGCCTCAGAAGTTGCCTCCCATGAGTATTAAGCTACCCGGGAAAGCACCAGCTGCTCCTGAAGCTCCCCTGAAGATATGGCTCAAGGGAAAGCCACCTCAAACATCGGCTCCCCTCGTAGCAAAACTACAGGGGAAGACGCCAGTCACTGGAGGCACAGCGGAGGCACCTCTGAAGGTGCATCTTAAAGGCAGGCCGCCGCCATCCCAGCCGCCAGAGAAAGCCCACGTAGTCCTCTCGGACTCCAAGACCAACACTGTGGTGGACTCTCCCGATCCTACTCCAGTGCTTACAGATGAAGAGCTGGGGGACTATATCTCGGCTGATGTAGATGCCCCCTCTCTGGACAATGTAATCCCGCGGGATAAAATCTCGTATTTCATCAATAATAGAGTGTCTTTTAATTATTCTTGTCTTCCACATTGGAATGCTATGTATACATTAGATAACACTCTACGATCGTTGCAAACACAAATAACGACCGTCCATCATGTAAATCGAGTAGTCCCGTCTCAAGGAGTCTGTTACATAGTCCCGCCAGGAAGTCGAGACGAAGAATCCATCATCTTCGGCAAAGTCGAGCGTCATCAAGACCTCCCGTCACTCGAGCCAGAACCAGATGCCGGCAGAATGCAACTTTACCGGTACACAGACAAGGCAAAGTACCTAATCTAGAAGATGGGTTACGACCTAAAAAGCAACAAAGGCCTGAATTACGGCAAAGGTCGACGTCTCCCTCTCCGGCTTTCGACTCCTAAAGGAAAGCCGCAGGACTACTACAACCGGACTCGAGGGTGGGTAGGCTATGTCACGCCACCATCAACTCCAGAGAGTTCAGACGCAGAAGAAGTAGAACATTCTCACTCGTCTGAAGCGTCAACATGGGACTCCGATACCAGTATCGGCTCAGTCTTCAAGAGAGTGTTGTCAGCCAACATGACGTCTGCATAATCTCAAGAAGAAGAAGGCGAAGACCAAGCGCCAGAATTCTTCGAAGAAGAACCCTGGGCTCAACGCCTAGGAGAACAATGGGAGTCTCGTTTTGAGTTACGTGAACCTCCCACCAAAGACGAAGTCGAACAGATCGACCTTGGGGATGGATCTTCTTCCAAACCCATCTTCGTCAGCAAAAGCCTGAAAGAAGAAGACCGAGAATCTTTAATCCAGCTAGCTAAAGAGTATATCGATGTCTTCGCTTGGAGCTACGAAGATATGCCTGGACTTGACCCCCAGATCGTGATGCATAGGCTGAACATCTTACCTGATGCCAAGCTTATCAAACAACAACAACGACGCTTTCGTCCGGATATCATGAACGCCATCGATCAGGAGGTGGACAAACTCTTGACCAGCGCTTCATCCGTGAAGAACAATACCCAGATTGGGTAGCCAACGTCGTCCCCGTCACCAAAAAGAATGAGAAGATACGAGTTTGTATCGACTTCAGGGATCTCAACTCTGCTTGCCCGAAGGACGAATTCCCGTTTCCAATCACCGACGTGATGATCGACAACACATGTGGCTTCGAGCGCATGTCTTTCATGGACGGATATTCGGGTTACAACCAGATCAAGATGTTATCCGATGACGCAAAACATACGTCATTTAGGACTCCAAAGGGCATTTTCTGTTACACAGTGATGCCCTTCGGCTTGAAGAACGCCGGTGCGACATACCAACGAGCTATGAGCACCATTTTCCGTCAGCACCTTCGTAAGACAGTCGAATGCTATGTTGACGACATCGCAGTCAAGAGCCGTCTCAAAGGAGATCACCTGCAAGACCTCAAGATAGTCTTCGATCTCATGCGGGCGTATCAACTCAAGATGAACCCCGCTAAATCCTTCCTGGGGGTTTCTAGCAGAAAGTTCTTGGGCTTCATCATCACGGCGAAAGGCATTCATGTCGATCCCGAGAAGACCAAAGCCATCCTTGATATGGACCCTCCGAAAAACATTCGAGAACTTCGAGGCCTACAGGGACGTCTGGCATACATCCGGAGGTTCATAGCAAACCTCTCCGACAAATGTCAACCCTTCACCCAGCTCATGAAGAAGGGAGTCTCTTACGTCTGGACAGAGGAATACCAAAAGGCTTTCGACGACATCAAAGCCTACTTGACGAGCCCACCAGTCCTGGTGGCACCCGTCACCGGCAAACCGTTTCTCCTTTACGTCCGTGCCATGGATCATTCCCTCGGTGCTCTGCTAGCTCAGAACAGCGATACAGGCTATGAGTAAGCAATCTACTACCTCAGTCGAACACTCATCGGGGCCGAACACCAGTACAACCCCGTTGAAAAGGAGTGCTTGGCTTTAGTATTTGCCATCCAGAAGACTCGTCATTATGTCTCGGGCCAGACAATTCATGTCATTTCCCGAGTCAATCCGCTCAGAGTCCTCATGATGAAGCCAGGGTCATTGAACTCTCGGCTAGCCACATGGACGATCTTGCTAACACCGTATAACATGGTGTTTGTTCCGTAAAAAGCTGTTAAGGGTCAAGCTCTGGCCGACTTTTTAGCTGCACACCCCATCCCAGAGTCCTCAAAACTCTATGAAGACATCCCGGATGAGGTCTAAGAATCAAACGTCACCGAAGAAGGCTCCGTGTGGCGGATGTTTTTCGATGGTGCTTCAAGAACAGGCTCCAAAGGCCAAATCATCGTAGGAGTGGGGGTGGTATTAGTCTCCCCCGATCAACTGGTCATCTAGCGTGCTTACTCCCTTTCGAAGCCGTGCTCCAACAATGTTGTCGAGTACAACGCGCTCATTATGGGACTCCAGCTGGCGCAACAGCTGGGGGTGAATCATCTGGAAGCCTACGGCGACTAGAAACTTGTCGTAAACCAGATCAGAGGGCAATACGCAGTTCGCCATAAAGATCTGATCCCTTACCACGAAGTTGCATTGAAGATCATTTCAACCTTCACTGGGTTCTTCATCGAACATGTACCCCGTCTCCAAAACTTGGAGGCCGACGCTCTGGCTGGCCTAGCGACCTCATTGGCAGCGCCCTCGGGACTCAACACTATGTCACCGTAGTCGGGAGAGACTTGGTCTGTCCTAAAAATAACCTATGCTCACACATGGCCCACGCCATGCCGACAAATACTGGTGTTAACGTCCGAGACTGGAGGTTCCCGTTCATCGACTTCGCTGTCTACGAAATTCTCCCACAAGGCCCGAAAGAAGCCATCTCGGTCAGGAGACGCTCTCTTCGATTCTACTACGATACGGCCACTAAAATGCTGTATTTACGCTCCTACGATGGACTTCTCCTTTGATGTTTGTCTAACGAAGAAGCAGCTGAAGCCCTTCGAGAAGCCCATGATGGAACCTACGGGGCCCATCAACCTGGCCCTAAGTTGCAGGACCGACTGCGACGCATGGGCTACTACTGGCCAACCATGGCCACTGACGCTGTTGAATATGCTAAAAAGTGCCATGCGTGCCAGCTTCACGCAGACTTCATACATACACCGTCAGAACCACTACATCCTACAGTCGTCTCCTGGCCCTTCGAAGCTTGGGGCATGGACATTGTGGGACCGATCATCCCTCCTTCATCGAGAGGACACCGCTTCATCCTAGCAATCATCGACTACTTCTTCAAATAGGCAGAAGCAGTTCCGCTAGCAGAAGTGAAAAGCTCCAGGATGATCAGCTTCATCAAGCACCACGTCATCTACCGATTCGGGGTACCCCGGAGGATTATTCACGATAAAGGTCCCCAGTTCATCAGCCATATTTTCAGCAGATTCTGTGATAAGAATCGCATTCAAAATGTGGCATCAACCGCCTATAATCCGGCTGCAAACGGATTAGCAGAGGCGTTTAACAATACTATCGTTAGGCTACTCAAAAAAGTCGTGTCATCTAACAAACACGACTGGGACGAAAAGCTCGGCGAATGCCTTTGGGCCTACCGCACAACGGTGCGGACCCCAACAGGCAACACACCATTCTCCCTGGTCTACGGGAGCGAAGCGGAACTGCCTCTTGAGATTCAGATACCCTCACTCCGCGTAGCAATCACAAACCAACTCATAGAAGAAGACAATCAACGTCGTCGTCTGCGGGAACTGGAGGCACTTGACGAAAAGCGTCTCCTAGCTCAATAATGCATCGAACTCTACCAAGTTCGTATATCACAAGATTTCAACAAGAAGGTCAAACAGAGGATTTTCTAAGTTGGCGACCTGGTTCTGGCAGTCAGGAGGCCGATGGTGTTAACTCACAAGACACCAGGAAAGTTCGAGCCCGAGTGGGAAGGACCTTTCATCATAGAGACGGTATACTCAAACGGTGCTTACCGCCTCGCCAAACCCAATGGAGACTTGTTCATGATGCCCATCAACGGCAAGTTCCTAAAGAAGTACTACTCTTGACATCTTTCAGATGTGTACTTCCACAAGGGGATCTGTGGACCCAATTATCGGGGCTCATATACAAATCTCCTTCCACAAAATTATATGCTTCCGGGGCCCAGCTGTTCCATGGCATCCTCCAGTAGAAGAACAACCACGTCCACATCACCTCTGAGTTGTTCCCTACGTCCTACAAAGCAGAATCTTACACCCCGTAAGACTACGCTATCCTTCATGTTTACCACGTCTATATTACCTCTGAATAAACATCCCCTACAGACAACCCCCGCGTTGTCGTACATTGATCGCAGAACTTCCACGTCCACATTACCTCTGAGTAGTTCCGCGCATCCCCCAGGATCATTCCTACCACGTCCATAACACCTCTGAGTAGGAAGATTCTATCATTTGAACCCCATATTTGCCACGTCCATATTACCTCTGAGCAAACATGTTGGTTCTTTCAAACTTATTATCTGTACCTAAAACCAAGGTGCGCAAAAGATGATAGGTCTACACAAATCATCAAAGTTCATTACAAGCAAAAATGAACACATCACAGAAAATGGTGTACTTATTTATTTCTAAAAAAGGAGAGTAAAGGATTATACTATCCCCAGCAGAACTTCCATGTCCATATTACCTCTGAGTAGTTCCGCGTATCTCCCTCCAGAGTCATTCCTACCACGTCCATATCATCTCTGAGTAGGAAAGCTCTACCATCAATCCCATATTTACCACGTCCATATTACCTCTGAGTAAATATGTTGGTTCTCTCTCTTTCTCTCTCAACTTATTATCTGTACCTAAAACTAAGGTGCGCCATGGATGATAAGTCCACATAAATTCCCCAGTGGAAGTACCCAAACCTATCACGTCCATACTACCTCTGATAGGATTGTCACACCTAAACAGTTCTACCACCATGCTTCTTATTCAAATTATTCCAAAACTTATCCAAAAGTTTTGAAAACTTTGAAGGGGGTCTTGTAGAAGCATGGTAATTCGAAACCAGAAAGTCCATGTGCCAGACACTACATGTGCCAGAACTCGGACAAAGTACTTCACAGCAAAACAACAAGTATAGACATTGAAAGAGGACTTTTTATTTAACATATAAAAGTCTATTACATGTCTAAAAAAAAGAGATTGTACAAAGGAGAGTTTCTACAAAGAAAAGATCCTAAGTCTACAGCCAGCAATCACCATGAGCCCTCAAGCAGGTGCAGCAATCATCATGCGCCCTCAGTCAGGCGCATCCCACCATGCGCCCTCAGCAAGGCACATCCTTTTCAGCAGCTCAGTTATGTGCATCCCAGTTATGTGCATCCCTTCAGCAGCCCAGTTATTTGTCGCTCTTCCAGCCAGGCTCACCGCTGTCAAAATGCTTCGACTAATGAAGCATTTATTGAGCAGAACGAGGGTGGCAATCAACCCTCTAGCCAAGGAAGAGAAGAGCACCGCAAGCCAACCTGTGGCCAGGGGAGGCTTCGAAAGAGCCTCCAAAGGCGAAGGAAGACCGTAATCGAAACTGCGGCTAAAGGAGCAGCTTTCAAACCCACCAGAGTGGGCAACACCCACTTTGAAGGAAGAGAGAGCCCCCAAAGCCGCAGCACCGCAATTCCGATCTACGGCTCTTCCTGCACAACGAAGACGAGGCCCGAGCATCCCTATCTTTGGATGCAACAGGCACCTTCCGCCTGCCTCGAAAGCCCTCGACTCCGACTTTTGGATGTAACAGTCACCTTCAAGTACATCAATGAAGACATGGCATCGCATCTTCACCCTCGGGAGCACTTCGTCAACAGAATGCACTCGAGTACACAAGTTCATGTCGGAAGTATGTGAGAGAACGAGAAGCAAACCCTCTCTCCATGCCACTATTTATAGGCCGGGCAAATCAAACCCATGCGCCAAGTAGATGGCTCTCCGAATTTTGTGCAATAAATTTACATTTAATGGATGAACCGGACGCTTCGAATTCAGCCAAATCAAAACGGCTATTTAAAGCACTCGAAGAATGTAACAGTCGCTGCATTAAAGAACGTGTCACGAAGCGGATGCGCCGGCCAGCCCGCGTATCACACAGACGCACCCTTCAAACATCAAGCGCATCAGCACAGACGCGTCCTTCAACATCAAGCGCATCAGCATAGACGCGCCCTTCAGTACCAAGCGCATCACAGAGGATGTGCCCCCATGCGTCCCCATACGCCTAGTGGAACGCCAATCGACGCGCCCACTCAGCTGTCCATCGAATGTCATAAACATTAAATGCTGAACTGACAGAGTTGGCAGCACGCCTCCCGAAGTCTGAACAGTTGACAGCTTTTTCAGAAGACGAAGCATCGCCAACCTCAGCACCATTATTACTTTACTTCGAAGGCTACTGCCACGTGGCCACCCAACCACTCGCATGCGCCTCCGCAGCCATGCGCTCAAATCCATATGCACCTCAAAAGCCATGCGTCTCAGACTTTTCACTGATCCCTAAAGACAGAAGAAAAGTCTCCATTTGAAGCTCTGTATGCGCCTCGAAAGCCATACGCCCCAGACTGCTCTCTGATCCCAAAAGACAGAAGGAAAGTCGCCTGCATGCGCCTCAAAAGCCATGCGCCCAGAATAGTTCGTGACTCCTAAAGGTTACGAGCCAAAGTCTTCTCATGTGCCCAGTCCTAGGCGCATCCTACCAGATCCCCCCATCAAATCTGAGATCTCTAAGCTACGAGTCGACGAAACGTGTCCTTTGACTCAACTCACTCAAGATTTCAGCAACAGAAAGGTCCTCTTCTCTACTACGTGTCGGCTCACAACAGCAGTATGAAGAATTCAACCCCTCGATCAGGGCGCATCGTCCATGCGCCTCTATCAGCAATCACCACGTGGCGTCCCTGCGTACAGGTGCATCCTACATGCGCGCATGAGCAGCCAGTGTGCAAAGCTATAAATAGAGGGATTATTTCCTTCTCACACACACAACGAACACACAAAAAATGAATGAACCACCAGAGAGGCAGATACAGACACTCAACGTCTTCCTCCTCTCAGCAAGCTCCAGCACCCAGAGCAATCCAAACCTTCAGAGAACCGATAATCGTCGTCAGATCGTCAACGGAGTCAACGCATTACCACTCACTCCATCGGTACAAGGGACCCAGATAAACAAAAGTGTACTCCTAGGACTACATCTAAGTCCTATATTGTAACACTATTCTGTTTGTATTGAAATTTGCAATAAAAGAATTTTAATGGCAAACAGACACGACCTGATAGTGGCCCGTCGTGGCGCACTCCTGACAAGTACACTTGACCTGATAACCGGACATGATATATCTTGATAAGCTGTTGCGACGGCTACCTGACATGACATGACCTGTATAAATTACCTGGATACCGTGGGCGATTGTGCTTGTACAAATAATCCAGTCCTGTCTTGCATCATGTCTAGGATGGGACTCCTGAATACCACGGTCAGGAGTACCCACTAAAATGGACTAAGGTTAACGACTAGAATTACACAGTAGTCATGAAGAGATTTCCCAGCTAAAGGCAATTCCGTTACCTGGGCGCTCTTGGGATCTGTTGCCTGTCGTCGAGTAGGGCACATTTCCAGCACACTGTCATGTGTTGCACCCTTCAAGCTACTTAAGGGTACATATGTTTCTTGGACGATGTACCCACCTGAATTCAACCTTATCTTTCGACCTGGGTAACCTGGATGGTCTGCAGGGCTTGTGGCTGTGGAATAATCTCACAGCATCTTATTAGTAATTAGGCTTGTGACAACCCTAGTTAGTTAAAGTATCAAGCCGTAATTCTTTCTTGGCCGTAAAATGATTGGATGGAGTCTAACCAGTCTAGTCTTGTCCTGATCCTGCTCCAGATTGTTACATAACCAGAATGCCTGTATTTATTTTACTGATAAATGGTGGGAAACCAAGTTCCGTTCAGACGAAGGGTTACAACCCCGGTCCTTGTTTGGTTTACGGGTTGTAACCTGGCTATCTGAATAGTCCCATGGTTATCTCATCATATATCACTTGTTATGCTTTTTTTAAACTCTTGTCCTTATTATTATATTATTATTGTGCTAATTGCTGGTTTTAGTTCCTAAGTGAAGCTTTCTTTATGGCATTTGCTCTTTCTGGGACCTGACCTAGCTGGTTTTGTATGGCCAGATTTCGGAGCAGCTCCAGAGGATCTACCGACCTTCCAGCCAGATGGTGGCCACTAGACGGAACCCTGGCAACGAGTAGGTTTATTTTTGATCTCCCACTTTATTGTAAAAATATTCTTTTGAGGCGTTTAGCCGACGAGCACATGTTTAGCTCGGTTGCACCTTTTACTTACTGTCTGCCTACGGGCTGTAACATGATTGACAGATCCTAGGGTTGATCATGTATGACTAAACTCTTGCTAGTCCTGATATTTTGTAATGACTAGCTTCATGATCAGCCAAATATGTAATGTTTGGGACGCCTTACTATTGTATATTTAATGGTCATACATCTTGTAACTTTTACTTACTTGTTTGTGATTGAGACAATAGGATTGTTCACGACCTTAAGAGACTGCTGGCTTGTAGTTAAACCCTCATGTATCTAGACAACCGTGACCATATAGCGAGGTGGGTTGCACTTCAATATACGTAGCTGGCTATGTCTGCCCCCGCTCTCCAGTATTCTGGTTCTGGGGCGTGACAGTTCACTATCGACTTAATTCCCAGAACAGCCCCAGTGTCAGAGAGAGTCTACAGGCTGGCGCCGTCAGAGCTAGAGATATTGTTCAAGATGATTGAAGAACTCCGAACCAAGGGATTCATTCGTGCTAGTGGATCGCCTTGGGGAGCCCTGATGCTTCTTGTGAAAAAGAAGGATGGTACGTCCAGATTATGTGTTGATTATCGTACCTTGAATTCGATGACAATCAAGAACAGATACCCTCTCCTAAGAATAGATGACTTGTTTGATCAATTCAAAGGGGCAGCAGTATTTTCAAAGATCGACTTGCGGTCAGGATATCATCAGATCAGAGTCAGAGAGCAGGATCCCGAAGACAGCTTTTAGATCGAGATATGGGCATTAGGATTTTCTTGTTATGCCATTTGGAGCAACCAATGCACCGGCTGTATTTATGGACCTCATGAATCGCATCTTCATGCCCTACTTGGATCAGTTCGTGATTGTGTTCCTAGACGATATCCTGGTCTACAGCAAAAGTGAGGCGGAGCATGAGCAGCATCTCAAGGTTGTCCTCCAGATTCTCAGAGAGCATCAGTTATATGCCAAGTTCAGTAAATGCGAGTTCTGGCTCGATCGCATTTCATACTTAGGTCATATCATCACCAGAGGAGGTGTAGAAGTGGACCCCCAGAAGATCGTGGCTATAGAGTCGTGGCCAGTACCCAGCACAGTTGCAGAAGTTCACAGTTTCCTTGGCTTTGCCGGCTACTACCGACGATTTATTTCAGACTTTGCTCAGATTTTAGCACCATTGACCCAGTCGACCCGCAAGGATGTGCAGTTTGCTTGGACAACAGAGTGCCAGAGTTCTTTTGAGAAGTTGAAGCGAGGCTTGATGACGGCACCCATTCTCACACTTTCAGATGGGACCGGGAGATTCTTAATGTATTGTGATGCTTCAGGCAGGGGTTTATGATGTATTTTGATGCAGCATAGGAAGGTAATAGCTTATGTGTCACGACAACTTCGTGATCATAAGAGGAATTACCCGACCCACGACTTGGAGCTGGCAGCAGTAGTGTTTGTACTTAAGTTGTGGATGCACTACTTATATGGAGATAGGGTAGAGATTTTCACCGACCACAAGAGCCTGAAGTATGTGTTCACTCAGAAGGATCTTAACATGCGCCAGAGGAGATGGCTAGAGCTACTTGGGTTCTGGTTGGGCTATTGGCCCAATTCATGAAATATCCTTAGGAAAAGCTTCTTGGAAGCTTCCTCTCACATGTGTGGGAGCATGCCTCACCATTATTTAATGGAGGCTCCCCATTCCTCATCCACAAATCCTAATGCATCCCAAAGTGTATCGTGTCCGTGTCCATCATATTTTCTTCCATCATTCTTACATTTATATTTCTCCTACCCGTATCCGACACCCCGGACACCAAATCGAATCAAGTGTCCGTATCGACAAGTCGACACGGACAGTACATCCACACTCTTTCCCCCTCTCCTCCTTGTCTCCTTCTCGCAGTCGTGCTCGTCCCGGCCAACCTCGGCCATCCAACAGCACCTACACCACCACCTCGCCGTTATTCCTACCACCCCGACCATCGGGCAGTCCTCGCCGACCACCAGCTGAATCACCACAGCCACCGTCCATCATTCTCCTCTCCTCCGGATCCCGACCACCACATCGACCAGCCCTTCACCAGATCCATCATCATCTGCCACCGTCACTCCTCTATCATCCTCCGCCTGGACCATCGACTCCCACCATCGGCCACCCCAACATCCCACACAACCACCACACCACAAAGATAGAAAGAGAGGTGAGAAGACTCACCTAACCAGCGGTCGACGAGCTCCAGACCGACCACCGGTTGCCTGCCCGAGCCAGATCCAGGTAGCCTTCCCCTCGTCGTAACCGAATATGGAAAATTCCGTTCACCTCCGCCTCGACCCACAACTGGGCTACCTCCTTGAATCACCTAGATTCGTCGTGCGTGCCTCCACCGTTTCCTCACTACCACGACCCGGACAGAGCTGAGCTGCCGGCATCATTCTTCCAACCTCGGCAACCACCAGATCTGCTGAGCTCTGCACGGATCGGGTACCTCCAGTGTCGTGCCTCCAGCACCAACGTCAAGATACACCGTCGGGTCTGCTGCCACCCACGGTCGTCAAGTTCCCTCGCCGATGACTCCAAGCCTTGGTGAGCTTCCTTCACTTCTCCCTCACTCTCCAGTTCCCTTCTTCTTCTTCTTCCTCTTCCACTCCTTTTCTTTCCCATCCTTCCTGAGTTTTTTCTCTCTTCGTGAATGAAGAGCAGCGTGGCTTTTGGGCGGGGGAAGGATGTGATTGGGCTGGGTCTATGGACCATAGGCCGGGCGCATTTTTTCGGGTGATTTCTAAAGCTTTAAACAATTAAATGTACTTTTGGCTGGGTTTGAGTCTGGAATTTTATTGTTAGGCTGGACTGTGTGCCCATTCAGTTTTAAGGACGCAATTACCTTGGACTGAGCCAGTTTTCAGTACGAATATATATATTTTTGTATATATGTATAGTATATGTATATTGTGTGTGTATATTATATATATATATATATATATATATATATATATATATATATAAATGAATATATATATATATATATATATATATATATATATATATATATATATATATAATATGTATATGCATTTGTATGGTATATTTATGTTTACAAAGTATATAGATTTATAATATATATATATATATATATATATATATATATATATATATATATATATATATATATATATATATATATAAAATATATATATTTATATATATCTATATATAATATGTATATGCATTTGTATGGTATATTTATGTTTACGAAGTATATAGATTTATAAATACAATATTTTGTTTACTAGTAATAGTATAGATACTTTTAGTATTACCAATATATATAACTAATTGGTATTATAACCATGATTTGGGTTTGGATCATTATCTTAGATTTAAATTATGATGAACTTTTGTATATAAACTATTCTATAAGTTATAAATAACTATTTTCAATGTAGCCAAAAGAGGATCAAGAGTCTGGGCCTTGTGATTAATATCCCAAAACAAGTTCCCTTTTATCAAATTTCTTTAATCATCTCTAATCATGACTAATTTAGTCGTTTCCTATTTCAAGATCATGGACTCCTCTCTATCTCGATATTCATGCCAACTCTGAACCTGGATTTTTACCTACCAAACTCGGCTTTTTGGACTATTATGGACTCGATGGGACTGTACGTGTCATTATTTGGGACCATCTTGTGGAGCATTGCATCGGTACCTATTCTGTGTCGACACGTTCATGTCGCGCACGTTGACTTCAACCAAATAGAGGCGAGTACATCCTCTGCTAGTTCTCTCATTTATTTGTTAATTACTGTACTTCAGTTCTAGTTAGTTTTATGTGATTCTCTGTTACAACACGTATGGATATTCTGGATTCATGTATGCGACACACATACCATATTGTCTGGCCTCTATTACTGGTATCATTCTAGAATCATTACTGGTATCATCATGTTTGGCTGGACTCATCTCGATTCTCGTGTCGTATTCTGGAGTCACTTGTACTTGCTGGGAGGGGAAATACTTGAGTAAGACATGTAGACATACCCCAATTCTGGAATCATCCCACATGCTAGAATCAAACTGGAATGATAGCCATCTCACACCCGGCCTGATGTGTAATGTGCCGGATTATCTATAGCCATTTACATGTCGATCTCGGTATTTTAAAATACACTGTTAGAGTATAGTCTGGACTCACCTTGGAATCTTTGATCACTGACTGGAATTATCTTATACTGGACTCATCTTGTACTGGAATCACCTGGTATCAGATTCATGTTGTTTGGACTTACTTTGGTTTTACACTTGTTTACATTTACTGTCTGGACTTATATCATGTTACTCTAGTTCAACTAGTTTCTATTTATAGTCTTTATTGCCATGATTCTTCTCTTATTTAGTTACTATACTTTCCTTGTATCTCAACTGTTCTCTATACCATCACCTAAATATAAACTGCCATATTCATCAATATAACTGTCTATAACTGCTTTATAGTTCTATGTCATTTACTTGGGTTTTCTAGATGAGATGTGCTCGTTCCAATCCTGACTGGATACGTTGACAAATTTTAGGAACTGTTATGCCCCATATTATTTGGACTACAGGATGATGCTAGCTGAGACGGATCCCGATGTTCCACTTGTAGTGAGTTGTCTTCTGGGAGCTCTAGGCCATTATTTCTTTATTTTAGATTCATATTTTATTATCGGTTTTGTCTTCGACACATTCTTGTCATTTATGATCATTGTAGACTTTAGATTATATTAGTGATATTACTATCTTTCTCATTCATATCCTCCTTAGATGTATGTAATTGGAGTACGTGTTATTGTGGATTATATAGATATTGTAGATATTTATTAGGTACTTGACAGCGTTCTACCGTCGATACTGCGGCGTAGGCTGGATGCTGTTACGTACTCGTACCCTTACGGTGGGTGTGGGTCTTGACAACATGTATAAGTGACAAATTCTTAAGTTGATTTATATCATTATTTTTCTGATTTTGTGGATGAGTTTTAGTTATCATAGTTTTACTGCATTTCACAGCTTATGTACACATACGAGGTTTCTATATATTGGAGTGTACTTCGTATGTGTACAGCTGGCATGGATACGTACTTAGTCCTAAGTATTTTGGGACTGGGGCGTTACATATTTTTGTGGTGGCCCATACAGGTCGAGTTTATCACTTCGGTTACGTTACTGTACCGGTACGAACCTGCATATAAGATTAGAATCTAGGTATCTCATCCACACATTTGACCTCCTTCTTTGAATTCAATTCGAACTCCCATCTGATTACCTTGACTTCATCTGATTACCTTGACTTCCTTCTGCTTGAATCCTTTCGATGTAAATCTTGTCCTTTTTCCCTCGTGCTTGATAGGTGGGTTAGGAAGATAATTCACAAAAGTAAACGTGTTGTATTTCTCAGTTACTCTATTAGTTGACTTATAAGTTGGGTAGTATGCCTCACGGCCTATCACCCCGTATTCTTATAACCCACTAATGAACTATAACCGGGTGGCACTGAAAATATGGTAGTATAGAGAGATATGATTACCTGGAATATAGAGTTTTAGTAGCCCATACTCCATTGGTCATCCACAGTCTGATATAAGAGCCGGTAGGACGACTGTATAAGCAGAAACACCGGACAAGGCTTAGATCCTTGTGGAACTTGAGCTATTTATTACTACTTACAACATTATCTTCCGTACTATTACTTTGTAATATCATAAATAATGTTGTTATTTGTATCCTAGTTTTGCAAGCTTATTCTTTATCGAGCTTGTTCAGGACATATGTATACTGGGGACGCCCACAAGCATATTGTCTAATTAGAATCAATGTATTATGGTCTGATCAGCCATAGTGAACTTGGTTCACTCATCATATGAATATCCCACATGGAGTGAGATATAGATGTATCTAGGATCTCATCCATGACTGCATTGACAATTTCTCTTGAATTATACATTCGCCTTTGAATCACGTAATTGTATTCAATGACATTTTTCTTGAACTCTTCATTGCTTTTGTCTTTTACTGATTGGAAAGACGAATGCTCGTGTTTGATAGATAGATACAGAGTATTCCCCATGGCCATGGTAATTGGATACACAAGTGTAGCTACCATCGGCCAGCCATGTGACTATAACCCTGCTTAGAGTTACTTGTCCTCCCCTCGACCCTAAAAAAAATAATATCATGACCTTCTAGTCACAAGAATTTGAGAATGATTAAAATCTTATCCTTGGTCAAACACAAACCTAGGAGACTATCTAATCTCTAGGATCGATTATTGTGAATCTCCAATATTCATCTTGATTCTTGGATTAACTAGTGTAAAACCCCTAAATTTCTACTATATTTTTTATAAATTTGGTACTAATTATTTTTTTATATTTGTATTTGTACGTCACGTAGTTGCGTTGTACGTCGTGTGCGAAATTTCGTTTTCGCAATTGCTCGACGAGTGCGAATATGTGCAAGCGTACATATTTTAGAAAAATATTTTTTCTATTTTTATAGTTTCAAAATAATATATATAATAATTATTTTAGTTATCGTACCAAAATTTTCAAGTTCATAATTTTATTTATTTTATTTATACAAAGCCTTTCGTTTATAACAATTATTGATAATAAATAATATTTTTCATGCATACATATATATTTCATAAATATTTTATTAGTTTATTTTTAAATAATAATGTAATTTTTGAAATTAATTATTATTATAATTTTAGTGTTCATAAAAATATATTTTAAAATGGTTGATATTTGTTAAAATTAATTATGATGATTTAAAAATTTGAATGTATGAATTTAGATTTATCTATATTTAATTTGGATTGAATTTGGAATTGATTTGAATTGTTTTAAAAATTATTTAAATTAAGTAGAGAATTATCTATTTTTGGGTTTAAATACTCCTAATCTTTATCTACTAAGATTTTCCTCAACCCTATAAATAGGGGAGCCTCCAAATTGTTTCCTCCATAATTATTTCACAGATTTTCTACCACAAGTAGGCGTGCCTCGTGTCGGTATTTGTAATGCCTATGGTTCATATTACGTATTTCTGGAATACGTGTACGTATTTATTCTTGTATTGCATGATTTTCTTGCTTAATTTCCTCCCTAGGCTTGGTTTTATTTTGTGGAGTTGGTTTGGTTTGGTTTGGTTCAATATGCTTGGAACACCTTAAGCCTATGATCCTCCCTCATTTCCACCACAACCACCCTCTTTATTATCTCCACCTACCTTTCTCTCTCCTCATAATTCTCTTATTTATTTCTTCATCTTCTTCTTCCTTCCTCCACACAACACCAACACCCATAGGCAAGTGCACCTTGCCACCACATGAGAACCACTTTTTATTTGTCCATTAGCTAGATTAGGCCATGGTGATCAACATTAGAACATGATATTTTGTGATTTGGAGTCTCCATTGTTCTAGATCTAAGTTTCCTCTATTTTTGGTTTTACATGGTTTTGATCTATTGAAGTTGTATTTTTATGGGTTTTGATGTTCCTATGTTGGAGAGAATTGAATTTCACCCAAGATAGAACTTTGCAAAGTTGGATTTGGACTTGTTTTGACCAAGTTATGGACTTTTGAAGCTTTGGGTTCAACCATGGAGTTCTTGCTGATTTAGAGAAGACAGTGAGCAGTGTGCGAGCTTTTTAGCTTGCGCCACTGAGCTGTGCGCGCTTTTTAGCACAGCGCAGTCTGGACCCCATACGCTGCCTTTTGGAGGCGTATGACTCGCATATGCTCGCTTGCTTGACAAGGAGTCGTATGGACCCCATACGCTGCCTTTTGGAGTCGTATGACTCGCATACGCTCGCTTGCTTGACAAGGAGTCGTATGGACCCCATACGCTGCCTTTTGAAGGCGTATGACTCGTATACGCTCGCTTGCTTGACAAGGAGTCGTATGGACCCCATACGCTGCCTTTTGGAGGCGTATGACTCGTATACGCTCGCTTGCTTAACAAGGAGTCGTATGGACCCCATACGCTGCCTTTTGGAGGCGTATGACTCGCATACACTCGCTTGCTTGACGAGGAGTCGTATGGAGTACATACGCTACCTTTTGGAAGCGTATGATTTGTATACGCCTGACCTGAGCGTAGGCTGACCTGAGCGTGGCTTGACCTGAGCGTAGGTTGGCCTGAGCGTAGCTTGACCTGAGCGTATGACTTTTGCACTGAGCGTATGGCCTTTGGCTGACTTGGTCTTAAGTCAGCATGTCAGTTTGGTTTTATTTTCCTTAAGCTTGGCTCTTCTATAACCCTGTCTATTGAAATTTTATTAGATAATTTACGAATTTACTTGATATATTTGGAAAGGATAACTGAGCCTGACACGATAGTGACCCGTAGTGGTGCACTCCTGACATGAGTAACCTGACATGACCTGATAGTGGCCCGTCGTGGCGCACTCCTGACTAGTACACTTGACCTGATAACCTGACATGTTATATCTTGATAAGCTGTTACGACGGCTACTTGACATGACATGACCTGTATAATAACCTGGACACCGTGGGCGATTGTGCTTGTATAAATAAACCAGTCCTGTCTTGTATCATGTCTAGGATGGGACTCCTGAGTACCACGGTCAGGAGTACCCACTAAAATGGACTAAGGCTAATAACAAGAATAACACAGTAGTCATGAAGAGATTTCCCAGCTACAGGCAATCCCGTTACCTGGGCGCGCCTGGGATCTGTAGCCTGCCGTCGAGTAGGGCATATTTCCAGCACACTATCATGTGTTGCACCCTTTAAGCTACTTAAGGGTACATGCGTTTCCTGGACGATGCACCCACCTGAATTCAACTCTAATCTTTCGACCTGGGTAACCTGGATGGTCTGCAGGGCTTGTGGCTGTGGAATAATCTCGCTGCATCTTGTTAGTAATTAGGCTTGTGACAACCCTAGTTAGTTAAAGTATCAAGCCGTAATTCTTGCTTGGCCGTGAAATGATTGGATGGAGTCTAACCAGTCTAGCCTTGCCCTGATCCTGTTCCAGATTGCTGTATGACCAGAATGCTTGTATTTATTTTACCGATAAATGGTGAGAATTCCAAGTTCTGTTCAGACAAAGGGTTACAACCCCGGTCCTTGTTTGGTTTACGGGTTGTAACCTGGTTATCTGAATAGTCCCATGGTTATCTCATCGTATATCACCTGCCAGGTTTCTCCTTATTAATTGTCTTTATTATGTAATTATTTTCTTATGATCTGATGTGCTGGCTTTTGTTCTTATTTTGTGGCCTCCTTTGTGGCACTTGCTCTTTCTGGGGTCTGACCCAGCTGGTTTTGTGTGGCCAGATTTTAGAGCAGCTCCCGAGGATCTACCGACCTTCCAGCCAGATGGTGGCCACTAGACGGAATCCTGGCAACGAATGGGTTTATTTTTGATCTCCTACTTTATTGTAATAATATTCTTTTGAGGCGTTTAGCCGACGAGCACCTGTTTAGCTCGATTGTACTTTTACTTACTGTCTGCCTACGGGCTGTAACATGATTAACAGATCCTAGGGTTGATCATATATGACTAAACTCTTGCTAGTCCAGACATTTTGTAACGACTAGCTTCATGATCAGCTGAATATGTAATGTTTGGGACGCCTTACTATTGTATATTTAATGATCATACATCTTGTAACTTTTACTTACTTGCTTATGATTGAGACAATAGGCTTGTTCATGACCTTAAGAGACTGCTGGCTTGTAGATAAACCCTCATATATCCTAGACAGCTGTGACCGTATAGCGAGATGGAATCCATTTCAATATACGTAGCTGGCTATGTCTGCCCCCGCTCTCCAGTGTTCTGGTTCTGGGACGTGACATGGTTTAAGTGGTGGCCCATGCAGGTCTTGTAAATCAAGATATGTGAGGGTTTACCGAATAGATGTCTCAATCAATATCCGCCCTTGAACTCTGCTCATATCCTCAGAATCCCTGGATTCTTGTCCCGATCACCTGCTTGCATCATTGGTCTGTCCTGGTCCTTCCTTATTTGTTTCCTATGTCGTCTTCTTCAGCGGCATAGTACCTGACCCGGCCGATCAGCAAGGCGGAGCACCTCCCGTAGACCAGCAGCAACCCGGGGATCAAGCCCTGCATTCCGGGGTAGCCTCCAGAGTCGTGCCTTCTGGCAGAGAGCCACCAGTTCAGCTAGTTCAGCCTGTAGAACCTGATGATGGCACTTTGGTAAGACTCGTCAGGACCTTGATAGCTTCTCAAGATCGTCGTGGGGACGCCTTGCAACAGGCAGTGACGGATGCTTTGACCCGGGGTGGTCATCAGGGTAACAGCGCGGCCAACAGCTTCAAGCGCTTGAACCCTCCATTCTTTGACGGTAGTGAAGAAGCTATCGCCGCAGATGCATGGCTTCAGGACACAGAGGTGATTCTAGAAGCAGCCAGGACCCCAGAGAACGAGAAGGTGGCCGTTGTGCGCCTGCAATTGTTAGATATTGCCCGCAGCTGGTGGGCAGCGCAGGCCGTTGTATTAGCAGCACCCATTGCTTGGGCAGTATTCAGAGAGAGATTCCAGACCAAGTATTTTGATGCTGTAGCTCGGTACGATCTGCAGACGAGGTTCACAAATCTGAAGCAAGGTGGCAGGACGGTCGACGGATATGCGGCCGAGTTTTCCAGACTTAGTCGGTTTGCTCCCACCTTGGTGGCAACCGAGTGTGATAGAGCCCAGCGGTTCCAGCAGGGACTTCATCTGGAGATCTTGTTGGCAGTAGAGCAATTTGAGCATCAGACTTTTGATGCAGTCTTGAGAGCAGCTAGGAGGCATGAGTATACCTCCTAGAGAATTGTGGATAGGGCCGGGGGTCGGAAGAGATCTCACGGCTAGATGAATCAGTCTTCAGCCCCAGTCCCGGCAGCCAGGGCTTTGACTATTGGAGCTCCGAGGCGAGCGCCCTCAGTGACGTCGGTTCAGCATTCGACTCCGACGCACCCTCAGCAGCAGCAGCAGCAGAAGCAGAAGCAGTCTTCCGCAGTGGGATGTTCTCATTGTGGGAAGCCAGGCCATGTGGTGGCAGACTGCCGTAGGGCGCAGGGATTGTGTCTGGCCTGTGGAGCAGCAGACCATAGGGTTGGATCCTGCCCGAACAGGGGTGGTTCATCATCATCCAACCTTTCTAGTTCTTCGGTGAGAGGACCAGCACCGGTCCAACAGCAGCAGTATCCATTGACGAGGCCCTTGCCGCCTCAGTCCCAGGCGTTTCAGCAGCAGAGCCCCCAGCAGTATGCGCAAGCCCAGGCCTTGAGTCAGAATAGGCAGCGAGGAATTCAGCAGAGGGGACCAGCACCCCGAGGGCATGGTCAGGCCATGATGATGACCGTGGAGGAAGGATTGGCACCAGGAGAGGTAGTGGCAGGTACTATTCTCGTCAACTCCTTTTCAGCTTCAGCTTTATTTGATTCTGGTGCATCGCATTCATTTATGTCTGCACGATTCGCGACACGGATAGGATTGGAGCCCGAGTCATTATCAGTAAGACTCAATATACTTACTGGTAATGGTCTTGTGGGAGTAGATCGAGTGTTTTCCTCGTGTCGGATCGTAGTTAGCGGTAGAGAATTCCCCGTTAGATTGATAGAGTTCCCGATGGCCGATTATGATGTGGTCCTAGGGATGGATTGGTTGAGGAACCAGTATGCTAAGATAGACTGCCACATCGACAGGGTTGTTTTTAGCATTCCAGGAGAGCCGGAGTTTTCTTTCTCTCGAGGCGAGGTTGAGCCTTCTCCTCCGATATTGCGGATGGCAGTAGCAGCAGTTCAGTTGCCCAGGATAGTGGATGAGTTTCCAGATGTTTTTCCAGAAGAGCTTCCAGGTATGCCTCCGGAGCGGGAGATCGAGTTCACTATAGACTTGATTCCTGGGACAGCCCCAGTGTCAGAAAGAGTCTACAGGATGGCGCCGTCAGAATTGGAGATATTGTACAAGATGATTGAAGAGCTTAGAACCAAGGGATTCATTCGTGCAAGTGGATCGCCTTGGGGAACCCCGATGCTTCTTGTGAAAAAGAAGGATGGTACGTCTAGGTTATGTGTTGATTACCGTACCTTGAACTCAGTGACAATCAAGAACAGATACCCTCTTCCGAGGATAGATGACTTGTTTGATCAACTCAAGGGGACTTCAGTATTCTTGAAGATTGATTTGCGCTCAGGTTATCATCAGATCAGAGTCAGAGAGCAGGACATCCCGAAGACAGCTTTTAGATCGAGATATGGGTATTAGGAGTTCCTTGTTATGCCTTTCGGAGCAACCAATGCGCCGGCAGTATTCATGGACCTCATGAATCGCATCTTCATGCCTTACTTGGATCAGTTTGTGATCGTGTTCTTGAATGACATCCTGGTCTACAGCAAGAGTGAGGCGGAGCATGAGCAGCATCTCCGTATAGTTCTTCAGATCCTTAGAGAGCACCAGTTATATGCCAAGTTCAGTAAATGCGAGTTCTGGCTCGATCGCATTTCGTACTTGGGTCATATCATCACCAGAGGAGGAGTAGAAGTGGATCCCCAGAAGATTGTGGCTATTGAATCATGGCCAGTACCCAGCACAGTTGCAGAGGTTCGTAGTTTTCTTGGATTGGCCGGCTACTACCGGCGGTTTGTTTCGGATTTTGCTCGAATTTCAGCACCATTTATGCAGTTGACCCGCAAGGAAGCACAGTTTGCTTGGACAGCAGAGTGTCAGAGTTCTTTTGAACAGTTGAAGCGAGGCTTGATAACAGCTCCTATTCTCACGCTTCCGGATGGAACCAGAGGATTTTCAGTGTATTGTGATGCTTCAGGCAGAGGTTTAGGATGTGTTCTGATGCAGCATGGGAAGGTAATAGCTTATGCGTCACGACAACTTCGTGATCATGAGAGGAATTACCCAACCCATGACTTGGAGCTGGCAGCAGTGGTGTTTGCACTTAAGCTGTGGAGGCACTACTTGTATGGAGACAGGGTGGAGATTTTCACTGACCACAAGAGCCTGAAGTATGTTTTCACCCAGAAGGATCTTAACATGCGGCAGAAAAGATGGCTCGAGCTTCTTATGGATTATGATGTCAACCTGCAGTATCATCCTGGGAAGGCCAATGTCGTAGCAGATGTATTAAGCAGGAGAGCCGGAGTTTATTTCCTAACAGCACAACCAGAGCTATTAGCCGATCTTCAGAAGATGGGTATAGAAGTTGTTCTCCCTTCCAGTGTGGCCTTGATGGCCAGTATGCAAGTTCAGTCCACTATAGTCGAGAGGATCCGGATGGCGCAGTCGGTAGATTCCAAGCTTCAGCGACTCAGAACAGAGTGTGAGGCAGGACGAAGACCAGAGTTATGCATTCATGAGGACGGTACACTTCGACATGGTAAGCGTCTTTGTGTACCCAGTGGAGATATTAGGCAGAAAATCATGTCAGAAGCGCACAGTTCTCAGTATTCCATCCATCCTGGCAGTACGAAGATGTACCGTGATATCCGTCAGCACTTTTGGTGGAATGGCATAAAGCGGGAGATAGCTCGGTTTGTCTCTCGGTATTTGGTTTGCCAACAAGTTAAAGCTGAACATCAGAGACCAGCTGGACTTCTTCAGCCCATGCCGATTCCAAAGTGGAAGTGGGAGCATGTGACCATGGATTTCGTGACTGGATTACCTAGATCCCCAGCTGGTAGAGATGCTATTTGGGTTATAGTTGATCGGCTCACAAAGGTGGCTCACTTTTTGCCATTCAGAATTGGTCAGTCGACAGCTCAGTTAGCAGAGATGTACCTCAGACAGATCGTCAGATTGCACGATGTTCCAGTCAGTATCACCTCGGACCGAGATTCAAGATTTACGTCACACTTTTGGCGTAGCTTGCAAGAGAGTTTGGGGACTCATCTCCAGTTCAGTTTAGCCTATCACCCGCAGACAGATGGCCAGTCGGAGCGCACAATCCAGACTCTTGAAGATATGTTGCGGTCCTGTACACTTGACCTCGGTGGTTCATGGGAAGATCACTTGCACCTGGTGGAATTCTCGTACAACAATAGTTTCCAGGCCAGTATCCAGATGGCACCGTTCGAAGCACTGTATGGCAGGAAGTGCAGATCCCCGTTAGCCTGGGATGATATTGGAGAGAGGCAAATGCTTGGTCCAGAAAAGATTGCCCAGACAGTTGAGGTGGTCAGGAGAGTCCGAGATCATCTTCGAGTTTCCCAAGATCGCCAGCGTCATTGGGCCGATTCTCATCGGCGCCCTCTCGAGTTTTCTGTCGGCGATCATGTATTCCTGAGGATTTTGCCTAACCGTGGCGTCATTCGTTTCAGCGTACGGGGCAAGCTTAGTCCTAGGTATATAGGACCATTTGACATTCTGGAGCGAGTAGGAGATGTATCCTATCGTCTCGCTCTTCCACCGTCGCTAAGCGAGATGCATGACGTGTTCCATGTATCCCAATTATGACGGTATATCCCGGACCCGAGCCACATCCTGGATCATTCGGAATTGGTTGTTGGTACCAACCTTTCGTATGAGGAGAGGCCCGTGTCTATATTGGACCGGAGAGAGAAGATCCTCAAGAACAAGACTATCAAGTTAGTCAGAGTTGCTTGGGGTCATCACTCTTTGGGAGAGTCAACGTGGGAGCGTGAGGATGATATCCGATCCCGATATCCCGACTTATTTGACTCGTGAGGCATAATGTCTTTCTTATGCCTCATGCCTTCGATTCCTTGCTTGAATGAGTGATTGTCTGCCTAGTTATAGCTTGCATGTGATTAATGTAGCTTGTCATTGCTCCTCTAGCCTCTTGATTAAATTCCGAGGACGAAATTCTTTTAAGGTGGGTAGAGTTGTAATGCCTGTGGTTCGTATTACGTATTTCTGGAATACGTGTACGTATTTATTCTTGTATTGCATGATTTCCTTGCTTAATTTCCTCCCTAGGCTTGGTTTTATTTTGTGGAGTTGGTTTGGTTTGGTTTGGTTCAATATGCTTGGAACACCTTAAGCCTATGATCCTCCCTTATTTCCACCACAACCACCCTCTTTATTATCTCCACCTACCTTTCTCTCTCCTTATAATTCTCTCATTTATTTCTTCATCTTCTTCTTCTTCCTTCCTCCACACAACACCAACACCCATAGGCAAGTGGACCTTGCCACCACATGAGAACCACTTTTTATTTGTCCATTAGCTAGATTAGGCCATGGTGATCAACATTAGAACTTGACATTTTGTGATTTGGAGTCTCCATTGTTCTAGATCTAAGTTTCCTCTATTTTTGGTTTTATATGGTTTTGATCTATTTAAGTTGTATTTTTATGGGTTTTGATGTTCCTATGTTGGAGAGAATTGAATTTCACCCAAGATAGAACTTTACAAAGTTGGATTTAGACTTGTTTTGACCAAGTTATGGACTTTTGAAGCTTTGGGTTCAACCATGGAGTTCTTGCTGATTTGGAGAAGACAGTGAGCAGTGCGCGAGCTTTTTAGCTTGCGTCACTGAGCTGTGCGCAGTCTGGACCCCATACGCTGCCTTTTGGAGGCGTATGACTAGCATACGCTCGCTTGCTTGACAAGGAGTCGTATGGACCCCATACGCTGCCTTTTGGAGGCGTATGACTCGCATACGCTCGCTTGTTTGACAAGGAGTCGTATGGACCCCATACGCTACCTTTTGGAGGCGTATGACTCGCATACGCTCGTTTGCTTGACAAGGAGTCGTATGGACCCCATACGCTGCCTTTTGAAGGCGTATGACTCGTATACGCTCGCTTGCTTGACAAGGAGTCGTATGGACCCCATACGCTGCCTTTTGGAGGCGTATGACTCGCATACGCTCGCTTGCTTGACGAGGAGTCGTATGGAGTATATACGCTGCCTTTTGGAAGCGTATGATTTGCATACGCCTGACCTGAGCGTAGGCTGTCCTGAGCGTGGCTTGACCTGAGCGTAGGTTGGCCTGAGCGTAGCTTGACCTGAGCGTATGACTTTTGCACTGAGCGTATGGCCTTTGGCTGACTTGGCCTAAAGTCAGCATGTCAGTTTGGTTTTATTTTCCTTAAGCTTGGCTCTTCTATAACCCTGTCTATTGATAATCACGAATTTACTTGATATATTTGGAAAGGATAACTGAGCCTGACACGATAGTGACCCATTGTGGTGCACTCCTGACATGAGTAACCTGACATGACCTGATAGTGGCCCGTCGTGGCGCACTCCTGACTAGTACACTTGACCTGATAACCTGACATGTTATATCTTGATAAGCTGTTGCGACGACTACTTGACATGACATGACCTGTATAATAACCTGGACACCATGGGCGATTGTGCTTGTATAGATAAACCAGTCCTTTCTTGCATCATGTCTAGGATGGGACTCCTGAGTACCACGGTCAGGAGTACCCACTAAAATGGACTAAGGCTAATAACTAGAATAACACAGTAGTCATGAAGAGATTTCCCAGCTACAGGCAATCCCGTTACCTGGGCGCGCCTGGGATCTGTAGCCTGCCGTCGAGTAGGGCATATTTCCAGCACACTGTCATGTGTTGCACCCTTTAAGCTACTTAAGGGTACATGCATTTCCTGGACGATGCATCCACCTGAATTCAACTCTAATCTTTCGACCTGGGTAACCTGGATGGTCTGCAGGGCTTGTGGCTGTGGAATAATCTTGCTGCATCTTGTTAGTAATTAGGCTTGTGACAACCCTAGTTAGTTAAATTATCAAGCCGTAATTCTTGCTTGGCCGTGAAATGATTGGATGGAGTCTAACCAGTCTAGCCTTGCCCTGATCATGTTCCAGATTGCTGCATGACCAGAATGCTTGTATTTAATTTACCGATAAATGGTGAGAATTCCAAGTTCTGTTCAGACGAAGGGTTACAACCCCGATCCTTGTTTGGTTTACGGGTTGTAACCTGGTTATCTGAATAGTCCCATGGTTATCTCATCGTATATCACCTGCCAGGTTTCTCCTTATTAATTATCTTTATTATGTAATTATTTTCTTATGATCTAATGTGCTGGCTTTTGTTCTTATTTCGTGGCCTCCTTTATGGCACTTGCTCTTTCTGGGGTCTGACCCAGCTGGTTTTGTGTGGCCAGATTTTGGAGCAGCTCCCGAGGATCTACCGACCTTCCAGCCAGATGGTGGCCACTAGACGGAACCCTGCCAACGAGTGGGTTTATTTTTGAACTCCCACTTTATTGTAAAAATATTCTTTTGAGGCGTTTAGCCGACGAGCACCTGTTTAGCTCGATTGTACTTTTACTTACTGTCTGCCTACGGGCTGTAACATGATTAACAAATCCTAGGGTTGATCATATATGACTAAACTCTTGCTAGTCCTGACATTTTGTAACGACTAGCTTCATGATCAGCTGAATATGTAATGTTTAGGACGCCTTACTATTGTATATTTAATGATCATACTTCTTGTAACTTTTACTTACTTGCTTATGATTGAGACAATAGGCTTGTTCATGACCTTAAGAGACTGCTGGCTTGTAGATAAACCCTCATATATCCTAGACAGCCGTGACCGTATAGCGAGATGGAATCCATTTCAATATACGTAGCTAGCTATGTCTGCCCCCGCTCTCCAGTGTTCTGGTTCTGGGGCGTGACAGTGTTCCATCCATCCTCGTATCAGTCGTGACGGCCTCGGGTCCGACCCCGGGTGACCTTCTTATTCCATTATTTTTACACATATATTTATTTCTCCGTGTCGACAACTCCGACACGATATATCAAAATTTCTAATCTAAACCCCGTCCCCGCTCGTGTCCTCCTCCCAGCCTCCAACCCGCGACTGCAGCCATCACCGTGAGCCCGACCATCACATCCCCCACAACCTCTCGATCCAAACCCGAATCCCGGTATCTCCGCCATCGACTCCACCCTTAGCCAAACCCTGCCCATCAACCTCCGATTCTCGCCTCTCCATCATCACTACCAGCACCCTTCTGACTAGTCCAGCACCCCACGCCGGTGTAGCACTACTGCCCCAAAACCTCTTCCTCGCATCGCCGCTAACTACTCCATGTCCAGTCGATGGCGGGTCGTCGCGCCATCTCCCCAACTCCTCTTCTCCGTCGAACCCCGTCGCCATGGCTGCTCGACCCAAACCCATCGCCACTACTCTTTCCTGCCACTCTTACACAGCTCACCACCGGCCTTCCCTCACCAGCACCGTGGCCGACTCTGGCCAACCCCATCAAACCATCACCACCCCCTTCGGCCGCTGTCACCATGACTACCACCAATCAAAAAATATATATATAAAACCTAATTTCGTACCTCCACCACCGAGCAGAAGCCAGCCATCGGGCCTCCGTCGCGTTCCGTCGTCACCCGTTCTCAACCCCACGCCCGGCCGCACAGCAGCCTCCAAACCCCTCTCTCCCGACTTCAACCCCTTTGACTCAACCACCACCGGTGCTAGCCCTAGCCAGCCACCGCCGTAGCCCTTCCCTCCGCCGCGTGCACCTTTCCGCGCCGGTGAAAACCCTCCGCCGCTGCGCCTGCACCTGGACGCAGCCGTCGCGCACCTCCGCCCGCGAGAAACCCCTCTCCTCCCAATCGCAGCCCCCGCTCCTTCCGCCGCCGGGAGTCCTCCGCTCCACTCGGTTTCATCCCGACCACCCTCTCACTCCCGACCGCTCCTCTCTCCTCCCGCTACCTCCACCTTAGCCTCCATCACACCGCCGGAGCGGTGAGCCCCGACGACCCCCTCCGCTTCTCCTCCTCCCCTCCGAGCTCCTTTCTCTCTCTCTCTCTAGATTCTTTCTGAATCCTTTTCTCGATTTTGTTTCCCTCTCGTGAAACGAGAAGGGAGAGAATAGTTGTAACTTTTGTGTTAATTTTATTTTATCATTACTATTATTATTATCATATTAGTTAGTAGATGAAATCCTATTTATTAGCTAATTACTGTTGTTTTATGATTATGAAGGTGGATTATCATTATCTAGTACAAACTATTAATATATGTATAATTAGATGTAAGTATTTATATACAGCATAAATTTTTGTATTTTGACAAAACCGAGGTTTTAGCCTAATATATATTATATTATTTTATGTATTTTTAAATATAGCTTTGACCAAAAAAATTATTTTCTAAAAATATATATATTTGACAAAAATTATAGCTTTGTCTAAAAACAAAAAAAATGCTTTTCTAGATTCCCACTATATTCTCAATGGTAAAAACATAGCTTCTATCTAAATATCCTATTTTGGCGAACTTCGAGTTTCTATCTAAAAACAGTTTTATTATCTTTCAAGTATTTATCTAAAAACTATTTTTAGCTAATAAGAATATATTTTCGAGTATTATAAATAGCCTTCTAAAAACGATCTTTATGACTTTAAGTATTTTCCTATGAATATCTTTGACTCATGAAACTAGATTTTAGCTATTACAAATATCTTTCAAAAATTTGTATATATATTATTTATCCAACTTTCTTCGATTTTTCTCCAACCCGAGACTAAGCCCATTATTACTATTCATTCGCCAATTTTGTCCTTCCTTCTGTCGACCCTAACTAATTCGACCGTCCTGGACCCGATGGAACCATCTGTGCCATTATCCTAGGTCACCTTGCATAGTTTTTACACCGAAGTCGCAGTTCGTGCCACCTTGATCATTGCGGCACATCAGACGTCCTACCAGGCAAGACACCTTACCATTTACTGTTTATTTATTTTAGCTCATATTTCATGTATTATTCATTATTTTTTTTATGCAAAATAAACTGTGATACATGGCATTACCTGTTAGAACTTATTGTTCAGTTATATTTCCTGCTATGTATTATTTTTTTTACACATTAAACCTAGATTTAAGAGACCACCTGGTGTGTTACATTCATTTGGCCTTGACACGTCGTACCACGAAGTTGTGTGTCGCATGTAGAATACGGACGTGCGTGATTGGCTGGCCACCAGTACGTACAAGTCGTGCGATAGGATTAACCGCTAATAGAATTGCATGCTAGTTTGACTTAGTGGTTATAGAGGTTTCTGTTGTGGATACAACATAGTAGGCATTGGGCGAGGAGGACAATTCCTTAGCGTATGGGCTTCGATGCACTTTTCCTTGTGACCCGGAAGCTCCGTTGGAGATACGGGGTTGATGACCCATGATTACTGACGGCAACTGATGTTCTACGGAACGTTATGCTCTTATTGATTGGGCCTCTAGTGCCCCAAGGGGGGACTATGCCGATCCTATTTAGCCAGGGCCCATGCGTAGGAAGGATTGTTCTTAACTACATTTCACTTAGAATGGTTATGCACCTTTATCCGTTAGGTATGAGTACTTTTGCACTACAAGAAAATTGATTTTTTTCAACGTTTTATAAACGTCTGGAAAAAGGTCAAAAACATTGGCATAGAAATTCCCGACGTTTTTTAACGTTTTCGACAAACGTCGTCGTTGCCGTAGTTGGGAATTTATGACGTTTTAGATAAACGTCGGTATAGGTAAAGACGACGTTTGCGACAACTTTTAATAAATGTCAGAAATTGTGCAATAATGGGTAATAATTTTCCAACGTTTTAATAAAAATGTCGGAAAATAAACTTCTTTTCCAACCTTCTGCAAAAATATTGGAATTTGCTTTTCTAACCTTTTCCCAATAATTTTCCAACATTTTAACATAATCGTCGATATAGATAAAGCCATTTTAATTAAAATCTATAATTTGAATATATTTGCCATGCACTTGTATTCAACCGGCTTCCTAATAAGTAATTAAACCATACTCCGATTGCCGTTATACATTCAACAATATATAATTAACAAAATAAACTTTTATTGATCAATATACAACATTTTACTATACAACCAAGTTTAACAAAATAAAACGATTCAAAATACAACATTTTTCAGTAAGCATTACTTCAGAAACTAAAACTACTATTTTAGAGCTTTAACTTAAACTCCTGAATAACCGTCCCATCGTCACCAATTTTCCACAACCACAAGACATGCCAACTGCGTTGTACTGCATCATCAAGCATATATATCATTAAATCTGAAGATTACTTTCAATGGGATTCAGTCCGAGTCATTTTATAATTTATTATGTATTTTATCTTTATTAAGTCTAGGATTTAAATTGTAAGATCGACTAGGTAATACTGGCTTAGGTTAATCTCAGTCCACATTTCTAAAAAGCCTACCTATTTCTATTTTATCTTTACCAAATGTTCGAAATTAATTTTGCAATAGAATTTGACAAATATTTCGAAATTCTCCTAGACAGAACTCAAAACCGAGTTCGGTTCGAACTCTGCCCGAGTTCGGTCAGTTTGAATTCAAATGTCCGTTGCCTTCAAATCTGTATGCAACGTACATATGCAAAATATTTGCATCAGAACTCTGCCAGGACTTTGCCGGAGTTCGGTCCCAGAAAACACCTATAAATATAAGAGAATTTTTTATTTCAAATCATTCATTCATTCTCCATCTTCTTTTCTCTACTCAATAAGTGTTTTCAATCGATCTAAAGCTTTCAAATCACACCTATACTCCTCTTAGCCAAAAGCCAGTAATATTTACTTCGATCTAGAGTCTTTTGTGTTCAAGAGCTGTAAAGAGATTATTCCAAGTACATCAATTATCCTTGTTGTGGAGCTGGTCGTGCGCTCATCACCAAGCACGGTATTGTGAAGTTGGTCGTGCACTTGTCACCAAGTACGATGTTGTAAGAGACTGCAAGCTCTCAATTAGCTTGTGCCTTAGTAGATTAACATCGAACAATAGTACTCGAGGCTGGATTAGTCCTCTCAGAGGGATACCAGTATACATCGATGTGTCACTGAGTTTGATCTCTCTATCCCTTGCTACATTTATTTACTGTCTCTTATTTACTGCCATAGTTATAACTTTAAATTTTTGAATTGGTGATTATT
This sequence comes from Iris pallida, assembly GCA_029216955.1. Taxonomy (NCBI): domain Eukaryota; kingdom Viridiplantae; phylum Streptophyta; class Magnoliopsida; order Asparagales; family Iridaceae; genus Iris; species Iris pallida. The sequence continues at coordinate 5,407,712 of JANAVB010044620.1, read as the reverse complement.
TTCCGCTGCACACACACACTCTATTCCCCCCCTCTAGAGGTGCTCAACGGTCCTACACAAGCAATGGTGGATAAAATTGTAAGCAAGTCTTAACTGTATTTCATTTTCATTCTTCTTGCACAACTTCATATTAAGATGCTAACATAAATTCATTCTTTTTATAGGATGAAGTAAAAAAGAAAATAACTTATGGAGAGTTGTTGATTCCTCAAAATATAGATGCTTTTGGATATGCAATGGAGAGGCCCGAGCACGGTAGTCGTGTTACGGCAATAGAGAAATATGTTACCCCAAGATCTTTTTTCAACACTCCTAAAACTCCGACTGCCTGGGAGGAGAAGAAAAAGAAGTTGCTTGATGATATTGAGAGAAAAAATAAGATGATAAACAGCTTAGCTTCACAAGGTCTCTGTGCTACGCCATTATCCGATACCGGTTCCAAGTTTCCAATTCCTCCAGTCCCCACCGGTAATGCACCGAGTTATGCCTCCGACGGTTCGCAGAGGACAAGGATGATGAACCAGGTTTATTTCATCCCCTCTTTCAATTTTAGTGTAAAGTAGATACACACTATCTACTTCACCAAGGTTCAGAGTATCGGTATCGGAATCAGTATCGGACCATTCCTATGAGTATCAGGATAGGCAGTATCGGTTAGTATCGTGTATCGGTCGGTATCGTATCGGGACATACCAAACCGTGTCGTTATCGACAGTATCTGATCGGTATCGGCCGATACCGCGAACTATGACTTCAAATTTTCTTTCTATTTGTTTATTTCTAGAAAGATGGACTTCTCTATCTACTTGAACTTTTCTGAACACTATCTACTTGAGCACACTATCTACTTGCATTTTTTACTTGAACTTTTCTGGAAAGTTGGACTTTTATGTATCTACTTGAACCAGTATCTACTTTTCTGATACCAGTATCTACTTTTCCGAAAAGGTTGTAAGTGAAAAATCTTCCCTCCAAATTGATCAAGATATGGATGTAGATGCAACAAAACCTAGCCCGAAGAGTAAAACAAAGGTACTACATGCCAGTTTCTTTATTCTTGAAATCCTAGTAAAATGTAAGTAATAAAGGGACATACAATTTTCTATATGCTTTCTTTTAAAAAGGTAGAAGCTTGCTAATTGGCTGCGGGTTCCATCGGCAATATTGTTGCCAAAGGAACCATTATGGAATACAAGCCCCCCAATGTTATTGTGTCCATCGAATTGGTATTAGACGAGGATGTGTTGCTTCCTATTCCACCTGAAGATATCCCTGTAACTAAGATTAAGGATGCTATTGGATAACACATACTTTGGCCAACCGATTTAGCTCTTCATGGTACTCTAATTAGAGAGGTAGTCAATATTTATTTAGAAGTCTCTTGTATAAATATCATATTATTTAAGTCTTCTACATTTTTACTCTGAAAATATGTTGTATTTTAGGCATCCAAGGTGGACAAGGAAGCTCCCAATGAGCAAAGGAACACGCCAACTAAAGTTAAAACTCCAACAAGGGATTCTACTAGAATTCTAAGGTCATTCAAAAATCCTCCCGGAATGGACTGCTTTGCTAAACTGGTACAGCGCTTGATCGTTGAAAAAACTATAATTTCGGTACCACTTTCTGGCAAATTATTTAATATCGCAACCGTTGCAATTCTGTTCGAGGAGGATTTCAAAAATTTCATTAAAATGCGTGCCCTATCATCTAGTTGCGTCTAAATATACATAAGGTAATTGAATACTTTGCTTTTCAAATTTTTGTTATTACATTAATAAGTTGATCTAAATAATCTGCAAACTACATATATAGGTTGTTGTACATTCGTTTGAAGGAGGTAAACCTTGTCGAGGATGTTTGCTTCAATAATCCGAGAATAGTCTACTCGTCTGGTTTGAAAGACGTTCTTGGAATGCGGGATGCAAGGGCACGACATATTTGTAACAGTTTGATATCTCGAAAAGGAAGTCGACTTGTTTTCTTGCCATACAACCCTAGGTAATACATTTTCTTACTTATTTTTCTTCTATAATTTCTTACTAACTCGATAACTTGTATATATCTGGGTGTATATGGTGTTACAGTTTTCATTGGGTTTTGGTTGTCATTGACCTGTCACTAATGAAAGCATATTATTTGGACTCTTTGAGGAGTTACGTCCAAGACGATCTTCAGTACATTGTAACAAGGTATGCATCAATATTTGTACCAAATTTCATAACTACAGTTAATGTACTAATTAGACGATTCAGTAATGACTATTAATATTATCCACTTTAATTTTCTTATAGTGGACTTCGGATGTTTCATGCTCAATTGGAAAAGCTTTTCAAAAAGTTTAAATTGAACTGGATAACAATTAAGGTACAATATATTTCTCTCATGGAAATATAAATGAAAAATAAATACAAGTTTGTAAGGACTTTGCTTAATTTTCTATGATTAGGTGCCACAACAAGCCGGCTCTGTGGAATGTGGGTACTATGTGATGAGATTTAAGAAGGAGATCACATCTCATCGAACCTTACTTAATCCAAATGTGATGTTTTTCTAAATCGACATGTATATTTAGAATATAAATATATCATGACAGTAACAGTTTAATTTTTCTTCCTATTTACAAATAGTACAATCAAAAGGAAGACTACAATTTTGAAAAAATTAATAAAGTTCGTACAGAGTGGATGAAACATGTTTTATAGTTCCTTAACTAACAAATCATCGCAGGTAATTTTAGACTATCTACAGTGAATCTATAGTTTAACAATTTCGAAGAAATGTTTTCATTATGGAGTTTTATGATGCCACTCTATTTCCATTTGTTTGCCTACTAGCTATTTTGTTTAATGAGTCTATAGTTTAACGAGTTTAAGCTGTATTTCTAAATTGTAATGATCTGGAAACTATATTTCATGATATTGGAATCAGACTCGGTATCGGACTATTCTTATGAGTATTGGTATCGGCGATATCGGTAGTACTAATATTATAACCTCTTTAAACCATGATACTAACCTCATTAGATTGGGACATGCCAAACCGTATCGGTATCGGCCGGTATCAGATCGGGACATGCCAAACCGTATCGGTATTGGTCGTATCGGATTGGTATCGACCAATATTTTAAACCATGATACTAACCTCATTTATCATTGTTTTGTCCATAAAAAATGGCTAATTGTTTCTCTAATCGTCAATTCTTGTAGTACTAATATTATAACCTCCTTAGTCTTTATTTTAGAATTTTATGGGTAAATTTTTTTGCTATACAAATTTGATGTTTTCTTTCTGTCATCTGATTCACAATTAACTAGTATTGATGTCAAATGATCAATTTTGTAAACAAGCTTATATGCTTCTCGGGATGTTGGCAAGTTTCTGGAGAGTTATGAGGTGTCCAACAAAAATGTGGGATCTTGAGTCTGAAACTCTTCGAGAGATTGTTATAAAGGCAAACTTCTCCCTCTTGACTCTCAATGGTTTTGTGGAATTAAGATATTGTGTGAAATTTGTGAATAATAATTTAAGGGTGGTTCATCTCAGATTGACATGATAAAGAAACCTGACAAATTTCCTTGCTTAAGTATTCACAAGTTGTAACATTAGTATATAATGTATGTAGATTCTCAAATAGGTACAATGTAGTCACACATGTTGCACGAATATGGTTACGGGTACGGGTACGGGTACGGACACGATAGGGACACCAGTTTCTTGTGCAACATGGGTGACATTGATCAGATGTTTTTGTGCTGTTTGGTCAAATAAGAACCAATACGTGGTTGTTTCAGTATCGCATCTTTATGTTGCAGTATCGAATTATATATAGTTTCAATTATAGTGAGAAACTTCACATGATTGACAATTTAGCTACCCTTCAGATTCTTTACATGATTTATACATGTTTGTGAATTATAGTTTCAATATGGCTAGGCTTGCAGTTCTTCTCAAGTGATTCAAATTGTCTCGAGTTGTATTGATAATCCTGTAATAGTAAGTTGATACTTTGTGTTCTTGTTCTCTCAGGAACTTGCTGAAAAATGAAGGGTGGCTGCATGCTGTGAATATGAGAATGATGTGGATATGGAGGGATGTGCTCCGATATAGTTTGCTACTTTCTTGGTTTCATTTTGTAGTTTTGGTGGATTTTGTTTCGTGGCTGTGACAAGTGATGGTTGTTTGTGGTTTGGATGTTTAAGTTGTATGGAAACAACAGATGTGGGATGTGTACTTTATGGTTGGATTATGTCGTGGTTGGACAAGTGAAGAATACATGTGGTGGGATGTGTATTGAAAGTTTTTGTTGTATGAACAATACAGTTTGTTAATATAAAATTTGGGTTTTATAGTAATTTGATGTGTGCAGCTTCTGGATTGATATAATGTGTGGTTGATTAATATTATATAATTCTTGACGAAAGTTTGGCATGCTTATCTTGACGGTACTCTGGATAGCTTCTCTTGACGGTTGTCAAACGTCAACTTTAATTCATATCATGCTGCACAATACAGCCGTGAATTAGTGCTTTTCATGATGGGTTTTGTCCGCCAAAATGAATGCTTTTATTGACGGCTAAAGACCGTCAACTAGGCCAGAGTTAAGAAATTTTTTTGCCTATGTTGACGGTTCCTAAAAAGAGCTATCTTGACGGCTAAAAACAGTCAAGAAAACTACATAAAATGACGGCAAAAAACCGTCAAGAAAAGTCCTGTCAGGGACCGTCAAGAAAGGAGAAGGACTTTTCTTAACTCCGGCCTAGTTGACGGATCTGCAACCGTCAAGATACCTATTTCTTGACGGGGAATCACCGTCAAGAAAAACCCTTATTCTTGTAGTGCGAATCGTACACATATTTAGACGTCCCTAAAATATATGCATGTCAGTCGAGGCTCATGAGTGGTATCTCCACCATTCCTATTGCTCTGCACTGAGACGTCTGCCTAACTGCTAGGCCATCTCTCCGGGCTAAAGTCAATCATCAGTATTGGAATCATAGTTCCTAAATAATAATATCAACACTGACCCCATCCTAAGGTAAAACTAAAGTTGATAGTACATGATTTTCTACCCAAGCTCGTATTACTCTGATTTCTAAACTTCAAGCATAGATTGTTCCTATTCACATTCGCAACATTTAGTCCAGGGGTCCGAGTCATTCAGCAAAGCCATCCTATCGTATGTCCTATTCAACCAACTCTTCGACATATCAATATCACACGTCCAATCTAACAATTCGCATTGTCTATCTCTTTGAATTCGTTCGATATAATCTATCTATCCATTCCTTCCAAGTCAAGTATGCTTTGACACAATTTGTCGCTAAACCATATTCACATTCCATTTTTCCTAAGTTATTTTATCATAATTCACGTAATCGATAACAAGGTCGTCTGACTTAACAATATGTCACGCCCCAATCTCATACGAGTTCGATTATCAACGGTGGGCATGAAATCACCATGCAACACTCCCGCAGAATAATTATCCTCATCGGAACATAACTCTTATTTTGTGTCTAGACTAATTCATTCTCGATACGTAGATTGGATCTACTCAACCCTCAAGTTTACTTAGTCGTCAATCACAAGTCCAAACAATCCTCAAATTTACCTTCGCATCAAAGCACAAGTCGAAGCCATCCAAATTGCCACGCCCTAATTTTCTGAGTTCGATCACTACTGCGACATGAATCACCATGTCAGCGCTCATGCGGAGCGATCGTCCCAAATTCGACGTGACGCATGTGCGAGGCTGGAATTGCGCTCATGCAAGACAAGAATGTTAACGTTGTGGTTTTCAACAAAACCATCAAGACACTCTCTTTTCATTAGCATCCAACGAAACAATAACACTTTATGTAATGCCCTGTCCCGCTCAGCTCAATCGGAGGAATCGAAACGCCAATGACATTCTAATTTAGCCATACAACGGCTGCTGGAAGACCTGCTCGGTCGAGGCAACTCCTCGCTCATGTGGGTGGTTTCAGTGAACTTGTCTTAGCTTGGCCTTCGCACTAATAAAACGAAAGTTTTCAACTACACAAGTAGGCTTAATAATAAAAGAGACGAATCCACATAATAAGGGAATAATCCCATGTCGGATTGGATTGAGTTAGAACAAGGAAAGGTCCCATGGTGTCACGACCCGCTACCCAAATTGTTGGGCCGGGCCGAGCCATGTCCAGCCTACGCTTGGTTAAAGCGTAGTAAGTTGTTCTAAGAATAAACAATAAAGGATCTAAGCTGCTAACAGTTCTAAAATTATATTTAAAGGTTCATCACAACACATCATCTATAAGCGAAGGTAAACAAGTACAGACTTAAATAATACACTTCCAAAGTATCTAACTGGAGACAAAGTCCAGTATCCAAATAAAAGTACAGACCAAGTCTAAGTCTCAAAACACGTGAAAAATATCTAAGTAAGGTTCCCCGCTGGGGCCTCTTCTGGAGCTAAGGCCAGGTCCTCAAAATCAGTGCCATAGTATGTAACACATAGCATTTCCTCCTCAGAAAGTAAACCTACAACGTTATCCTGTCAGGACGGGAGCAAGTACAACCTCTACAACTAAAGTACTGAATATATATAATGAAAGAGATGTACAACAAGAAACATGGTGTGATAAGTCTATAAAATAAGAAATACTGGAAACATGGCCTCATAGTACAATTGGGATCACAGTATCATAGTAGCATAGGGAACATGGCATATCATAGTCTATCATAGCAAGGACACATATGTCATATCGACAGATGTATATGTAATATTTAAAACTGTAGCAGGTACGTGATCGTCAATAGGTATAAAATGTACTATGGCACAAGTATATAAAATGTACTTCCGTACAAGTAAAACAAGCGATAGATGTACATACGTACAAATATAGCTGGTGCGCCTACGACAAGGTATACATAAAATGTCAACCTTGCTCGGTACATACGTACGGAGAGGGGGGCATGATCACGTACTCAACTTTCAGTTTCCCCATAACCCATATTCTAACATGTGAGAGATACGAGAACAGTAAAAATATGTGGGAGATACTGGAAGCAGTATAAGCATGGTAGGTACTGGGAGCAGTATAAAATATGTGAATACTCAGAGCAGTATAAAGTATAGTGAAACATGTACTGAGAACCAGTATGTCAGGTACTGTAAGAACTGTCCTAAGCATGTCAGGTACTTTAAGTAATACAACATGTGAAGATTTAACTTGCTACCCCAAGGATCAGCATTTAACATGGTTAATATATGTTCTAGCATTAAAAGACAGTAAATGAGTTTGTAGATGTACTTGCCTCGAGCAAAGCAAGAATACTAGTACGAAGATATAGATGTCCGGTGTCCTGTCAATAATGATATACAAACTCAGTTCTAAGATATGTTCAATAATATACTAGTAGTGATACACGACTCCTAACTGGACACTAACTAAGTGGGGACCTAGCATAAAAGTCTAATGTGGAGTTCTACTATATCCAAACTAATTTTTTAGGGCCTTTACACTAGTGTAGGGTGAGGTCCAATACTACAATAACCCAATACAACACAAAATATTGAAAGTCGTAATTATTCAACAAATAAATCAAATTGTACCCTATGTTCTAATAATTTTTGAGATAGACAAAAAGCTCAATTTTACATAAAATAAAGTACCAAAATGATCCTTGTTAATTATAGAAATTTATAGTAATTTTTTTGGAATTTATAAACCTTCATAAATATTTATTAAAAATTAGCAAACACATGTATCCTGAAAATGAGTTTTGTTTTCCTATTTTTATAAAATACCAAAAGTACTTATTAAATACTGAAAAAATTAAAATAAATTAGATAAATTAATATATTATTTAAATACAATTTTTCCCAAATTTTTACAGAAATTAAAATATATATAAAAATTCAAAAACAGAAAGTAACAATTTCTGAAAAAATAATTAATTACAAATTAAGGATAATACATAAGCAAAATCTACAGATGTTGTCGGATGACAAAATAAATATCACCAACGTGTCCAAAACGGTCTAATTAGCTAGGATAGCCTACCCATAAGTCCAATTTAGACACAAGGGCAAAATGGTAATTTCGGGTCAAAATAATGTCCGTCGTTGGACACACTTTGTACCAAAAAATGTGTCAAAAATGAAGTCTACAAAATCTAGCAAATTATATGTCCACGAATCCAGAATGATGATATGAACCCAACGGTATATCCGAAATAGGATTCCGATGTGCCGATCTCAAAATGACACATTGACGCGGACACTTAGAATCCAGTTTGCACCGAAATGCATGTCGGAGCAAATGTCTTCAAAACTCAGCAAATTATACGTCAACGAGTTCAGAATGACGATACAAACTCAACGGTATATCCGAAATTGGATTCCGATGAGCCGATCTCAAAGTGACACGTTGACTCGAAAAGTGGGACCCGTTTTGCACCGAAATGCGTGCCAGTGCCCACGTTCTCCAAATCAAGCAAACTTTATATGAAAACATCCCAGAACGAAGCCACGAGTCTGCTGGTGGTGTCAGAAATTGAATCCGGAGTCCCGGATTCAAAAATGGTATTTAACAAATGCGAAATTAAGAATTCGGACGGCCAACTTTGACATTAAATTTGATCAACCAAACGTGCTTATAATGAAACAAAACTTAAAGGAGGCAAGAAGAGGGTTATACCAGATGTGCACAGGAACTAGTAGCGCACAAAACGGAGCTACGATGATGAAGATACGAATCCGCGAAGTTGGCGTCAAGAAACTGTCCAAAAACAGTTCAATTTAAAACGTCAACTTGGTGGCCAGTTTTGATGTATCAAACAACAAAATTAATGGACAAAACTTGAGGGAAGTGAATATGGATATACCGAGATTGAGACGGAGCAAGGAGTTCGCCGATCCAACGGTCGGATTGACCAGAAAATCCGTGCGAAGTCGCAGTCCCGAGACGTAAATTCTGAAGTTGAAATCGCGCGTCACGGCAGGATTTCGACGTAAATGCACAAATAACCTATTTGGCTCATCGAGAAAGGTGGCGGTGGCCTGGGGGAGGTCGTCTAGGCTCGTCGGCCAAGGGAGGACCGGCCACGGCGGTCGAGCGACGGCGTGGCAGCGCACGACGGCGGCCCGCGCGCGCGCGCACGTGCGTCGGCTGCGGCTGCTGATCGTGCGCCTGAGCGCGGGGCTGCACGGCCTGGCCTGGCCCGGCGACGGCGGGGGTGGTCAGGCACGGCCAAGGCGGCAGTGGTGGAGTGGTGTTGATGTAGTGGTGGGTTGCATGGTGGTGGAGGTGTTAATAATGGTGAAGGTGATGAGGTTGATGGTGGTGGGAGTGGTGACTATGGGTGTGAGGATGATGATGATAATGGAGGAGGAGAAGAAGAAGATGGAGGAGGTGGTATTGTTGCTCATGGTGGTGGTGGTGGTGTACGTGAGGGGGTTCGGCCGAGGGGATGGAGAGGGAGAGAGTGCGTGTTTGTTTGTGTTGAGAGAGAGGGAGAGTGATACATGGGTGTGTGTATATATATAATATATAGAAGAGAGAGAGAGAGATAGAGAGAGAGATATTTGAGAGAGGGGGAGAGAGAGAGGGCGGCCAATTGTTAGGGGGTACGTGTGTGTGTAGGTGTAAAGTGAGTGAGAGAGAGTTATATATATATATATATTTTATATATAAAAGAAATGAGATATTTGTAAAATAGAGAGAGGAAGATATTTTCAAAATGGAAAAAAATAGAGAATTTATGTGGGATATTTGGGCAGTCATGAGAGGACAACAGCGAGCTTGGGTTCGGGTTCGGTCGAGCCGGATCGAGTCAAAATCAGACAGGGTACAATAATTGAATTAAAATGGGTATTTAAAATTATGGGTAAATAAGTAATATACGGAGACTCCAATAAATGGGACACAAGCGTCATGTGGGTAGTAGGCTTCGTATGGGCCACGTCCATACTTTGGGTCGACTAGGTTGGATCGATGTCGGGTCCCGAAATTAAATTGGAAATTAAATCAGGTTTTACGGTAGAAAATTAATTGGCCTAAATTGACCCGAAAATTGTGCGAAGGAAATGGAGCACAAAATGGAGTGTCTGAGTGGGACACGAAGGTCATGGGCGAAGAGCGTCTCGAGTAGATCATTCATGAGAAGTTGGTCCTGAAAAAATGACTGGTCTGGTGCTCCTAAATTAAAAGTCACGGTAACGTGCAAACGATGATCAAAGATAAAAGTGGGAATAATTATTCAACGATTAATTGGTCTAAGTTGACCCGAAGTTGTGCGATACAAAAAGAGCACAAGGGAATGAGTTCAAGTGGGACAGGATATATCAAAACGAAGATAATCTTGTCTACTTAAAAACCCATCAAGAGAGTTTACAGAGATTGGCATCCCTGACGCTCCAGAAGTCAAAGTCACAGGAAGGAACATTAATGATCAAAACAATTAAATAATAAAATATTTATCAAAAATAATTTATTTAGAAAATTTTAAAATAGCCCTGAAATTCAGGAGGCTTACACATGGTTGACTTTGAAGTGTTGCACGATGTGCTTTTAAAATGACACTCGATCCTTCGTCCCGTGGCTTGGGAGAAGGAAAGTTGGTTTGTGTTGTCACGAAGTTAAGAATTTAGCCTAACTCATAGGCATCGCCCGCATGAATACTTGATAAAGCATTCACCGTCCCATCGTCCAAGGCTTGGTATAGACTTTGCTCGCCCCACGGTTTAAGCTGCATTTCACAACTTGTGGATAAGTCTTGTAAACCCCCTAAAATTTAATTTCTATTTTATTTATTTTCACTTAGTATATAATTGAACTTAAATTATTTATTTAAGTATTTGAAAATATTTCTTTTATATTTTCAGTAGTATGATTAATGCTACATACCGTACATACATAAATGAAATTTTTTTGGGTTGAGTACCCATTTGCATCGGGAAAATATTTTTATTTGTAGGGAGTCTTAAGAAATTTTTTATTCAATTTTTCTAGTAGCCTATTAGTAATTAAATTGCCTTATAGTTAGTTAATGATTTTTGCTAATTATATTTTGCTTTTTTATATAGCTACCAGGTATATTTTACATAATAGTTAAATATATATATATATATATATATATATATATATATATATATATATATATATATATATATATATATATATATATAAGTATTATTGCATTTTTAAATCGTATAAACTTATTTGTAGAAATACTAATAATAAAGATAATATGAGATCATTAATATTTTAAATATAGATAATTATTTTAAACCTTATTCTAATTAAGTTTATACTTTTGAATATTGGTTTATAAAGTAAAGAAAATGAAATTTAAAAAAAAAGAAGGAAAAAAAACAAAAGAAGAAAACAAAAGAAAAGAAAAAGAAAAATAATAATAAATAAATAACAAAACCACCCTCGAGTGAATAGTACCCGTGGGGGGCCACTGTTCACCCGACCAATATAAGTGTGGACACAAAAAAAAGAAGAAGAAGTGCTGTCTTTTTTATTGGCGCAATGCACCACAGATCGAGTATGCCTGAGAGATCCTGCACTGAGGATCCCCGAGTACAAAAAGAATTCTGAGGAATGGGACGATGGATATCGAGCGACAGTTGCTCCTTTACTCCGTTGAAACTCCGATTTACTCCGTTGACACTCCAATTCTGGGAAATAGGGAATGAGACGATCGAGCCACAGTTGCTCCTTTTTCGGCTCACTGGCAAGGTGGGCAGCAATTTGGCTCTTGAAATGCTCTTCGTTCTCTGTTTTTGAAGAGGCATGAGACCCCTATTTATAGTCATTTTGTACTGAAACGACTATTATGCGCCCACAGGGGAAAATATACTAATTTTCCATGTGGGCACATAGACTTCCTTTGGGCGCATAAGATGTAGGCGCATGAAGGCTGCATGATCGTGGGGTTGACGTGGCCGCATGCTTCGGTGCACGACTGGTCGTGAATGTTGACCGAGTCGTGGAGCTATACTGACTTGGGCGCATAGGTTGGAATAGGGCTATGCGCCCACAGTGCCCCCCCTCTAGAGGAGCTATGTGGGCGCATATGCTTTGCTGTAGGCGCATAGGGATGGGCGCATAGGCTTGCTTTGTGAGTATTTGCCACTCTCTAGCTTGGGAGCCTAACAATCTCTGACTTGGGCGCATAGCACATTCCTGGCTTGGGCGCATAGATGCTTCTTGACTTGGGCGCATATATGCTTCTTGACTTGAGATGTTAAAATTTTTATGCTTCTACAAAACCCCCTTCTAAGTTTTTGATGCTCGAACGAGTTAGAAATACTTTGAAAGAAGCATCGGAGACTGTCTGGGCGCATTACAAACTCCATCTTTGGGCGCATAAAATTTTGCCAGGCTATCAAAAGGATGGCTGTTGAGATCTTCCTCGAAAATATAAACTGACAGATTCATCGGATCAAAATTTGAAGAGGTCCATCCTTCGTGTGTTGTCCCCATTAGCAAGAAGTAGTTGCATAATGTACAAAAGACTAAGTCTCCATGTGGGCGCATAGGCTGTAGTAGGCACATAGTCTATATGGGCACATAGTCTATATGGGCGCATAGCCTTGCCTCCGTGCCTACAAATAGGCCTTGAGGAGAGAGAAAATTCATTCTTCTCTTTTTCTCAAAAACTTTTAAGAGACCTTTCATCTCCTCTCTGCACGAATCATGTCTCCCAAGGCTGCCAAGAGATCTGCGAAGGGCAAGAAGGCTGCACCGAGCGGTTCTCCTCATTCGACAGCGTCCCCGCTAGTCCAAGTCCCGATTCTGGGTGAGGCTATGCTTCGAAAACAAAGTCTCGCACTTTAATTTGCGATGCTCAGGCTCTTCTCTGCTTGGGCGCATAACCATTGATATGCGCCCAAAGCAATATGATTCTGTGAGCATTCTTATGCGCCCACAGAAGCATGCACCCACATACTGTCGTGTGTTATGCGCCCACACGCTGTTGTGTGTTATATGCCTATGCAGAATGCTTCCATGTCTGAGCGCTGTTATGCGCCTACATGCTTGTTGCATGTCATGCACCCACTTGTAGCACATGTCTTTGAGGACTTTATGCGCGCATAGGAAGTTTGGGCGCATAACCCTTTGGGCACATAGCCCTTTGGGCGCATAACCCTTTGGGCGCATAGGATTTATGCAGCACTTAGTTCATTTCTTTGCAGATTCTAAGTCTGACTTTCTTCTTCTATCTTTTCAGTTGACATGGTCGTTTCGGAGCTTGGTGGGATCCCTTTCGGCTCTGCTTGCCAAGTTCTCGGCACAAGCCTCATAACTAACATGATCGGAAATGTTCAGGCCAAGATCAGTCATAACTAGCTTTCGGTACGAACAATTGCCATACTTGAACAGGATAAGATTTTCCTGAAACAGATGATAAACAATGAGAAGCTCTTTCTTGGAGGGGCACGGAGCTTTAAGAAGTCGTACTTTTTATTTGGTGACAGCTTGGGGTTTGAAGACGGCAAAATGATACGTATGAAAAACCCTCTGGTGGTCAAGCTAAACAATCAAAGGATATGGTTGCCGTCGATGGATCGCCAGTATCCTTTGTCGGCCTTCACTGATCTAGCCGCGCGACGACAGATGAAATGGAACCTAACCCCTGAAGTTCCTGGGGTTGTCTCTAGAAAGATACAGTTCAGCACTGGTGATCGGTAGAGGGACACTTTTAAGTGTGTCAAGGGCTCTACGTCCTACTCTACGAGGGGGCTGCAGCCCGGTGCCATAATAAATGACATCCCGACTGACCTTTATCTTTATGCTGTCGACACACTTTATAATCTGATGATGTCGAAGAGTGGTCATATCCTGCAGGGAAGATGCGGATGGAAGGTTGGAGGTACCCTATTTCATTTTGGGGTAACCTTACTGAATGGGTGCTTTCAACTTATGGAGCCACCCTAATGGCTATCGACCTTTTCCATGCCGTCAGAGCCACTCAATATGGCTTAAAGACGAATTGGCCCATGTTCGTTTCTCTGGCAGAGTTGTACAATCATTACACCGATACTTTCTTCACTCCGGGCGGGGAGATGGGCCTGGCACTCCATGAGATGCAGGAAGTATCGAAGCTTTCTTGGGGCATAGAGCCATATGAAGAATATGTGTCTTGTGACGAGAAACTTCGAGACCTGGAGAATGAAAACTCCGTGATAATGGACGTATACAAGGAGTTATTCTACCACTTCCTTATCTGTCACAGGATCAATAAGAAAGGAAGGACTGAGGGGGCCAACCCTCATACGAGAGCCTGGACGAGCTATATCTTTGTTCAAGGAGAAAAAGAGGATCCGGCCTCCTTTACGATTTGTAAGCCCCGGACAAAGTCCGAGATAGAGGACTTGACGATAGATTATGACACAACGGATGCTGAGGACAGTGATAATCCTGAGAGGAAGTTTCCGATCGACCACTTCTTCCGGCAAGCTGAGTTTAAGCTATCGGAGAAAGCCGTGCTGGCGGCTTTTCTGATGATATGGATCCGCAAATGTGTAGTCCATGGAGGTTTAGGGTCTATTGAAAGGATGAGCTGGAGCATGATACTTCCGGCTGTAAAGCTCACTTTTGGATACCGGCTCGCCCTGCTACCTGCAATGGTCTGCGCTATTCATCGTGGCCTACAGGATTTTATTGGAAATACGGTGACCCCTGACGGTAGAGCAGACTTCGTCCGGACAGAACTCCCCTATCATTTCTTAATGGGATGGCTGCTGCTGCACTATCCCATGTTGATGAATGTTGGGCCGGTGGCGGACTCTTTGGCGGGAGACGCCTTTCTTCGCAGGTTTCGTGACGCGGACTGGGCCGTCACTGGTGTACCAGCTTGCAGAAGGTCCTTAGGCTTTCTTCAGAATTATAAGTTCTTCAGGGTATCCCCTCCGTCCGACAGTGGCAATACGGGGGATACTTTAGTGGACGAGGGAGCCGATACGACTAGCCTGACCGCTGGGGCGTTTCATTGGCTTCGGTCTATTAGGCCTTCACATATGGGGCTCAGGAATAGGAATCACACCTATTTGGAGCCTTATTTACCAAGCCATTTTGCATGACAATTTGGGTACAGACAGCTTCTTTTGGACAATCTCAGCCTATATCTGGAGTCCATAGGGAGCTTAATCAACGGGGCACGTGAATGGGTTTATTATAATGCCGGATGCACGAAAGAAATTTTCATCCTACCCGAAGATAAGCCCGAAACCCACCTGCTTTATGCTGTTGCCAAATTTTATACTCTGATCAATACCTTTCATCTCCAGTATGATCGTGAGGAAAGTTTGATATTGGGGACCAGGTTTGGCCCCACTCCTGCGAAGCGAGCCCGAAAGACGCTAAAGGGCAACGAAAATGAGAGTGCCGCTCCAGCCGTTAAGTCGGCCGCAGCACCACGACAGGGGGCTGCTCTTAGGGAGCCGACAGTGCCTCCAAGGGAGGGTACCAAACATGATTCTGCTCTCCCCGATCCTCCTAAGAAGAGGAAAGCTTCGACGGAACTGGCCAAAGAGCCAACTTTTAAGAGGAAAAAGAAGATCGTCCCCCCAAGGCGAGCCAAGGAAGCGGGTGCTAGCTCACCTCCTTTAAGAAGATCTTCCCGGCAGACCGGAAGAGGTGGAACAGCATCGCGGGCCGTTACCATTCGGAAGGTAGATCCCTTCCTAGACTCCATAGCCGTTTTGGTCAAACCGTTAGAAGCTTTCTCACCATTGCGTTTGTCCTTTGCACAGGACCTCGAAGTTACGATTGAGGCAGGTGCCTCCTCGTCTGAGGAAGTGAACATAACAACAGTATCCCCTCCTGGACCGGCAGACGACGTTTAGCCTTTCCCAGTCAAGGAGGCTGAATCAAAGGATGATCAGGGCGAATGCCTGGATTATGGTGGCGACCATAAGCTAGTCCCTCCTATGACATCTCTTTGGGGGCTATGTCTGAAATCGGGGCTATAATGAAAGAGTTGGACGAGAATCAACTCCAATCGGCTCACCCTCCCGCGGGTATGTTATCTTTACACCCCTCTTCGGATGCGATTTTTTGACTTCGATTTTGCATGCTCCTCGTGAGGCTGACTGCCATTGTGTATTTCCTTGTAGACAAGAAGAAGGAACCATACATAGAGATAGCCCAAGACATTAGGGGAGGAAAAGAGGTTGTCCCTGGCTCCTCTGGGGTTGCTGGTGCGGAGGACTCTGTCAGTAAGCCGACATCGGCTGCAGAAGGAGTGGTTGAACAGCCTCCTGAGGTAGTCATTACTGAATCTGCTTCCGGTCCATCTGGGGCCGTAGAAGATGTACGGCCTGATTCTTCTCGGGGCCTTGACATTGTTCTCCTTGAACAACCTGGACCTACCCTTGGCTCCTTGGTAACCAAGGCTGATGACCTAGTCTAAGTTGGCGTTGAGCATGCCGAAGGTACGAAATTATAACTCTTTCATACTCTTTCAGGTTCTTCTTTCCGTTGCTGATATATATGTTGTTTTTTTGCCAGGTTCGGCCTCTTGTCAAGCATCTCTTCCTGGAGCAGAAGATCCTCATCAGGCTTCCTCCCCGACGACCTCCTCCGAAGACAACGAGATAGCCCAGGAAGTCATCAAAGCTTTCTATTCTATCCTGAAAGTAAAGCTTCTTGGGGTTCTGAATCGGAATGCCGCCTTTGGCCCGGTGAAGGCTGTTGCTGAATGCTAAGTGGCGGCCCTTGAGAGCATTGCTGGCTACGAGGAGCGGACTAATGCTCTAAGGAAAGTTCTGAATGACATGGAGGACCGTGTGGCCAAACTCTGGGAAGCCAAACAACGAAGCTCGACGTCGCTATTTCGTAAAGAAGATGAGGCTTTAGTCACGGCTCTCGCAGAGGAGGAGGCTACTTTCCAGGCTAGGAAGGATGCCCTTGCTCAAGAGATCAGCGAATTGGCTGATCAGAATGAGCAGTTCAACGTCGCGAGTGAGGCTCGTGTTGCTTCAAAAAATAAGGTGGCTGTCCAAATCACTAATAAATATAATTACATCATGCAGATCCAATATGAGATTCTGGAGGCAAGCTTGAGGACAGTTATGTCTGAACAAAAGGATTATGCCGTTCAGGCTGTCGTGACTGCCACAACTTCAGACCAAATAAAGGAATAGCTGGTGAAGTTGGAGGGAGGGCACGCAAAACTGATCCCCTTCAAGGATGAGGCTGCTCGACCGGAAGAAGTGCGCCGTCGTGCCACTGCCAAATCCGAGACCGAGATCGCGGCTCTAAGGGATAGCATCAATCGGTTGTGTATCCCTTAGATCTTCTTTTGTAATAGTCTCAATTAGCCGTCAAGACTCCTGTATCTTTTTCTTTTTTTGTCTTTTGATAGACATTTTTAATAAAGAATCTTTTCGCTTTCAAAATTCATGAATGAAGTTTGTAAAATATCAGAACTAGAGGTAATGTGGACGTAGTAAGGATATTTCTGGTGGGTATGCCGCTAGGGAATTGGATGTGGATTCATTACCCGTTTTATATTCAAGGTTCTTGAATATAGATAATAAGTTGAAAGAAGCTGCTAATAGAGGTAATATGGATGTAATAGCAGGGAATGTTCTATATCTGACCAGAGGTAATATGGACGTGAACGAATATATAACATTAGGTAGGAGTGGATAATTCAGAGGTAATATGGACGTGATTATCTTTGACGAATGCTTTTCTCAGAGGTTATATGGACATGGCAAAACATTTCTTAATTATCCCACTAGGGAAATAATTATCGAAAAAATAATTCAGAGGTAATATGGACGTGACTGTTTTCATAAGACTGAGGATAATTCCACTGGGAAATATTTTAAGAGGACCTATTATCCATGGCGTATTCAAGACTCTTGAAATACGGATAATAGTTAGATAATTTTTTGAATCATATAAACATTGCACTGTACATTTACATGACTGAAATAGGGTATATGTGAATGCTGTACATGAAGGTTATATATAATATTTCTTCAGAAACTTGCCGTTGATCGGCATCATGAGCAAGTCACCATCAGTCTTGGTTAGTCGATACGCACCGTTAGAATACACTGATTCAATAACGAAAGGACCTTACCATTTAGGCTGGAATTCTTCTTTTGTCTTATGCGTCATGACCAGTGGTCTTCTCACTGCTAAGACCATATCACCAACTTGAAAGATTCTTTTCTTTATCTTCTTATTAAAGGCTCTGGAAAGGCGTGCTTGGTATAGCTCAATACGCTGTTGAGCTTATAAGCATTTTTCGTCTAGCGCTTCCAGCTCATGTAGTTACAGACGGTAACTTTCTTCGGCAGTCAACTCACTAGTTAAGGCCACTCGAATAGAGGAAATCTGGATTTCTAGGGGATGAACTCCTTCACTCCCATAAACCAGAGAGAATGGCGTACTGCCTGTTGGAGTCCGGACCGTTGTACGATAGGCCCAGAGACATTCGCCGAGCTTCTCATTCCAATCGAGCTTATTTGAAGAGAAAAACTTCTTGAGAAGTTTGATAATGATCTTATTAAAGGCTTCTGCTAATCTATTAGCTGCTGGATTATAGGCGGTAGAGGCTATACTATGAATTCGATTCTTATCGCAGACCCGATAGAATGCATGGCTCGCGAATTGTGGACCATTATCATGGATGATCCTGTGAGGTAGGCCAAAGCGATAGATGACGTGATATTTGACAAAACTGATCACGTTCGACGTCTTTACTTCGATGATCGGTATAGCCTCCGCCCATTTGGAGAAGTAATCGATTATAGCTAGGATAAACCGATATCCTCTGGAGGATGGCGGGCTGATTGGGCTGATGACGTCCATACCCCAGGCTTCAAATAGCCAAGATACTGCCGTCGGGTGTAGAAACTCTGAAGGTTGATGAATGAAATCGGCATGGAACTGACAAGCCCTATACTTTTTTGTATATTCAACAACATCTGCTATCATCGTGGGCCAATAATAAACCATTCGTCGGAGGCGATCTTGTAATTTGGGACCTGGTTGGTGCGCACCACAAATTCTGTCATGAACCTTACGTAGTGCATGTTTGGCTTCTGTGTCTGATAAACATTGTAACAGTAGCCCGTTATAAGAACGTCGGTACAACATTTTGGTAGCTGTATCATAGTAAAATCTGAGGGATCGTCGTTGGATAGATACTGCTTCCTTTGGGTCTTCAGGAAGGATTCCGTAAACGGCATAGTCTATAAAAGGAAATCTCCAGTCTTTGACGTCGATGTTCTCTTCTGTTGTGTAACTGTGGTGAATATGCAAGGCATCTTTCATACATAATAACTCTCGACCAGACAATGTGATCGAATGCTGAGTATTGACAGGAACGGTCAAGGAAGCAGCCAGACCGGCTAAAGCATCTACGTCTATATTCTGTAATCGAGGTACGTGCTCGATGAAGAATCCGACGAAGGTAGAAGCCAACTCGATCGTCGGCTTAGAATCGTCGTAAGCTTAGAATCTGACTAACTATTAGCTTAGAATCGTCGTAAGCTTCTAGATAGTCAACTCCCAGTTGTTTTGTCAATTGAAAGCCGATCAGTAGGGCGTTATATTCGGCCACGTTGTTGGTGCAAGGTTCTATGAGAGAATACGCACGGTATGTGACCAGATGGTCGGGTGACACAAGCACGATGCCTACTCCGGCCATGATATTTCCTTTAGGTCCTGTTCTTGATGCACCATCAAAGAACATTCGCCAAATGGGGGTTTCCTCAATTTTGGTGTTAGACTCAACTACTTTATTCAGAATTTCATCGTAGAGTTTAGAAAATTCTGGCACCGGATGAGCCGCTAAGAAATCAGCTAATGCTTGGCCTTTTATTGCCTTCTGAGGGAAGAACAACATATCATATGGAGTCAACAACATTGCCCATGTAGCTAAACGGGAATTAAGAGAATCCGGTTTAGTCATGAGTATTCTGAGAGGATTGACTCTAGATATGATATAGATAGTCTGCCCAGACACATAGTAACGTGTCTTCTGGATAGCAAATACCAGTACGAGATATTCCTTTTCCATAGGTGTGTCTCTGTGCTCGGCACCCACCATCGTACGACTGAGGTAGTAGATTGCCTGTTCATGACCGCCTTAATTCTTCTAAGCTAATAGGGCACCAAAGGAATGATCTATCGCGCGGACATATAACAAGAAAGGCTTCCCAACTATCGGAGCCACCAATACTGGGGGACTTGTGAGATACTTCTTGAAGTCGTCATATACGTGTTGATATTGTTCAGTCCAGATGAAAGATACTCCTTTCTCCATGAGCTGAGTAAACGGTTAACACCTTCCAGAAAAAATTTGAAATAAATTGTCTGATGTAGGCTAACCTTCCTTGAAGTCCGTGTAGTTCTTTGAGATTTCTTGGAGGACGTATATCGAGGATAGCTTTCACTTTCTCCGGGTCAAGATGTATACCCTTTGAAGTGATAACAAAACCAAGGAACTTACCGCTGGAGACTCCCAGAAAAGACTTGGTTGGATTCATCTTGAGTTGGTGTGTACGCATTAGGGCTATGCGCCCTCCTTCCGTTGCTCTATTTTTTATGCCGCACTTGCCCTTTGGTTTTGGCTTTTTGTGAATGTTTTCGATGGTTTTCATGGCTTGTGTTTTTGAACTTCGCATTCGTATCGAAACTCTTTGAATGATACAGTGTTCTAATCAACTTCTTATGCGATTTCAGGTGATCGCGTAGGTGCCGTCTAGCGTAGCCAACGGGTCTTTTGCCGCAACAAACAATCAAGGTGAGTGGTCGGACCCTTATTCCCCTTTACCTTCTTCTATCCTAAATCAATCGATAAAAACCTAGTTGGTTATGCAATGACACAAATGCTTAGATTTTAATAAACTATTGCACGATTCATCACGTACGCACGCTATAGAAATCATTATGCCATAAACAAAATGCTGTGCTTTAACCTTGTTATGCCGGTTATAAAGCTAAGATAAGCTGAGTGTTGAATCATTGAATAACGACCGCCATGACACGACAAAATAACGATAAAATTGGTTATGTTGCTCATGAACTAAAGGTAATGCTTGAATAAATAGTCTAACATGCACGGTCGTGGACAACTCGTGCATGAGGAATGGCTTTCGCGAATGATACCCCGAGACACGAGATCGTTTCGGCCTAGGAGAAAGCAAAAGATAGCTGAGCTCGACGAAGCAAAATATGGTTATTCGGGCAACTTGCAGTGGAGCTCGCTACTCGCGCTGAAAGGGTTGCCGTCTAACCCAGCTATAGTCCAAAATGGCTTGTGATGCCAGTGACCTTCACGTATATAAACTGCACCCACTAAAGGATAACAATTGACAAAGAAGAACATGGTAAACCTAGCACGGCACAACGATGCCGTGGGTACGTTTTAGCAAAATTTATATTATGCCTATTATATGTGTGTCTGAAATTTATTAGGATGGCTAGAAAGATCACAAATAAAGTTGACAAATTCTTGAAGCAAATGAGAGCGTGGCATATTATTAGCCACTTGCCAGTACAATGTGTAATGTACTGATCCTCGCTCTTCAACAGGTACTTTGGATCAGCATGAGCGTGCCACCTAACTCAAGGTGATGCTTGGAACATTTTGAAGACAAAGCTTGAAGCTGCCCTTTTGAAGACTCCACATTTAGTCAAAGAAATAGATGTACCGACTCGACCCGATAGCAGGTGGAATGGACTATTTTGCTTGTAAAAAGGGATGTAATGTATGGAATGAACATCTCATCAGTTTTCATTTTGTAATCGAGTCATGTTGTAAAGCCCGCACGACGAAGATTGTAATAGAGTCATGTAAATGACATTTTGTTATAAATAAAAGAAAAGTTCCTTTGGCTCAAATGTGTATTGTTTAATTTCTCCGTGTACTCTATTTTTCATTGTGTTTCGGATAACCTTATGACTATGCCTTGTGTGATCGCAACTTAGGTTCGCACGACATCACGTCCGGGGGACGACTATCGATTCTACGGAATCGGGGTACGACATAGTGGTATCAGAGCATGGCTTTACGTCATTGTCCTTCCGCTAGAGTCTCGAAACCTTTGACCTCGTGTCGATGAGATGAGTCATTCCATATAATGAGTCAGTAATAATTTTTGAGACTAATGTGAGTTCCTTCTTAATGCAGAAGGCGAGAAGCCTTTGGCTGCGGACGATTGAAGCGCTTCGAGTGCCTCTAGCAGTTCGAAGGCCCAACCATCGGTTGACCCAATAGAGCGAATACTACGTATGATGGAAGAGCAACAACAACAGGCCGATGCTCGACAATGCAGTTCGAAAATAGGTTCTTGGACCAATTCAAGGTGCAGCAGAAGCAGCTTGACACTTTACAACAAATAGTCCAAACAATTGCGGCCAAAAACACTCATTCTGCGACCGTGCCTGCCATGACAGAACGTACGAACCAACATAGCAAAGTCGACCCTGTCGAACCTCAGCCTGCTCCTATGAAGTATGCCTCCTCCAAACTTTCAGAATTTAAGAAGGTATGCAATACTCCATTCAAGGGAACCGAAGATCCTACTGTGGCGCTCGATTGGTTGGCAGAATTAGAAGACCACTTTGAAGCACTCGGAATGGAGGAGTCGAGATGAATCACCTGCGCTCAACTTCAACTTCGGTTGAACGCGCACGACTGGTGGGATGTACAAAAACGAGCGATCCTCGAAGACGATCAGACGACGAAGATCACTTGGTCCACATTCCGTAAAGCTTTCGAAGTGGAATTTCTCCCTCCAGCAGTTCGTCAAGAGAAGGAGAATGAGTTCCTGTAACAGAGGCAGGGAAATATGATAGTTCTCCAATATGCGTCTAAGTTCAACCGGCTTGTAAAGTTCACAAGAGCACTTTTGCCTGACGCTGTGAGTAAAATACGACATTTTGAAGTGGGGTTGAGGCCTTCCATTGCCGCACATGTGGTCGTTCTAGAGTATCAAACGGTGCGTGAAGCCCTCAACCATGCCATTTGTCTAGAGACACAGTATCCTCCGGTAGCTGCCGGCGTTATGCATAATTATGATCATAAATGCCCTAGCTATGCGGGAGGCAATAACGCTGCAAAGTGTCCAAACAACGACGACAACCAAGGACATAACACTAAACCTCGCTGCACAAAATACAATTATATCGGACACAATGTTAGCGAGTGTCGCACCTTGAAAATAGACTATCACTTTTACGGAAAAAGGGGGCACTATGCCAGAGATTGTCTTTTTCGAATACGAAGACGGGACGCTCCACCGCAACCAAATCAACAGAATCGAGGCCCAGCAACTCGAGCTCCTCAACCCTCACAATCGAATGGCCAGGATCGTCATCCCAATGCTCAAGGGCGTGTCTATGCCATGACTTGGGATAAGGCATTCGCCTCAGATACAGTAGAGACAGGTATATTGAATTTCGATAATGTGCCTGCCCGTGTATTATTTGATTCAGGTGCTACACACAGTTTTATATCGGCAGACTTTGCCGTCGAGCACAAAATCTCTGTCACACCGTTAGGCCTTAACCTTAGCGTTAATATCCCGTCGGGCACGTCACTACTTGCAAACTTAGCCTGCAGAGACGGAATCATCTGTATAGGAGGATAGACTTTGCGGCTGAGTCGGGAAAGACCTTCCGTTGCTCTGTTTTTCATGCCGCACTTTCCCTTTGGTTTTGGTTTTTCATGAATATGTTTTCGATGGTTTTTACGGCTTGCATTTTCGAACTTCGCATTCGTATCAAAACTCTTTGAATGATACAGTATTCTAATCAACTGCTTATGCGATTTCAGGTGATCGTGTTGGTGTCGTCTAGCGTTGGTCTTTTGTCGTAACAAACAATCAAGGTGAGTGGCCGGACCCTTCTTCCCCTTGACCTTCTTCTATCCCAAATCAATCGATGAAAACCTAGTTGGTTATGCAAAGGCACAAATGCTTAGATTTTAATAAACTGTTGCACGATTCATCACGTACGCACGCTATAGAAATCATTATGCCATAAACAAAATGTTGTGTTTTAACCATGTTATGCCATTTATAAAGCTAAGATAAGCTGAGTGTTGAATCATTGAATAACGATAGCCATGACACGACAAAACAACGATGAAATTGGTTGTGTTGCTCATGAACTAAAGGTAATACTTGAATAACTAGTCTAACTTGCACGATCGTGGACAACTCGTGCACGAGGAACGACTTTCTCGAACGATACCCCGAGACACGGGATCGTTTTGGCCAAGGAGGAAGCAAAAGATAGCTGAGCTCGACGAAGCAAAACATAGTTATTCGGGGAACTTGCAGTAGAGCTCGCTACTCGCACTAAAAGGGTCACCGTCCAACCCGACTATAGTCCAAAATGGCTTATGATGCCAGTGACCTTCACGTATACAAACTGTCAAGCCCCGATTCGTAGAGTCATTTTTTCACATATTTTACCTCTTAGAATCGATCGTCCTCGCTTGGGCGTGATGCCGTACAAGTCTGGTATTATACTTGTACAAGACAAAGATGGTACATAATTGATAATCTTCAAATAGGAACACATCGCAGCGGCAGAAGCAGACAAATTGAAGTTAATGAGGACAATCTTTCTTATTAAATATAAATACATCACTTCTTTATAGCAGCGAAGCAAAAAGGATAATTTGAAGTCACACAGAGATATATAGAATTTTATTCTCTTTATTGATATTTGAAGAAGAGTACAAGACTTGTATTGAAGTACAATGCTTACAACATATCTCACTTTACATTGAAAGCCAACTGAACAATGCTATACCACTTACATTTGATACTTGGATACATTGGATTACAACTCGATATACCGACTTGCCTTACAACTCACTGGTACAACTGATTACAAGGTTCCATACATTATGCCCTTTATAAACGGAAGACATCATCTTGTACAATGAGAGCTTCTGTATGCCCAACAAATCTTCGATGCCGTAGGACCAATCAAGCCAATCTTCGTGTGTAGAACATTCCAGGTACGAGCACCTGTCCACAAAACGTGGGTCAGCACATCATCTATGTACTGGCAAGCAGAATCCAACCCACTCGCCTAAACCAACACTGACTGGTCAATTTTAGCAAGCATTTAATAGAATGATCTTTCTACTTAGGGCCTAGCATCAGTTTACAGTTCTTGAGCAGAAATATTAAAGTAAGTAAACATGTCTTAGCATGGTATAGTATTTCTTTGTGTAAGGCATCATCTAAGCAACATTGAGTTAACACGTTGAGCATATTATGGAAATACTTCCTGAAGGGCGTCGTTTAGCATACTTGGTGTTATCATTCAACAGGTTATGGCAATGATCTAAAAGGTAATGCATTAGCAAATCACATTTAACATGTTGATCATGTTATAGAGTTTCTCATTTTAAAGGCAACAATACAGCATCATTTTATTGAGCATGTTAAGCAGGCAAGTTGAACCAACATATACAATATCACAATTATGTGATTCCTTACCGATAGCCGACTTCTCATACCTGTATCAAATACAGGTTATCCGATATACTTACTCTGCCTGCACAAAACATTCATTAGCATGCATCCTGACTACATGGTCACTGATGTTGTTAAACCATATGGATTCTTTTTATTTCATTTCATTTATAAGATAATACGATCAGCATAGTAGGTGGCGAGCCTCTATGCCACTCCGCCTTATCCGTGCTCCCACAGCACTCATTATTATTTCCTTCTAGGCCGAATCGGTCCCGGCGCCCCGGTACCGTTCGAGGAAATTAAAACTCAAATCTTGTATACAAGTTGTCCATGACCATACGAATGCATGTACGACTCGATTGTGAAGATAATCGCATGGTAAAGTATATTAAAGAAAGTAAAGAAAACAGTGCATCATTAGTCATATTCAATGACTTATTCATTTCATCATTACTATCATTTCATCTGGTGATCTCAAGGATCCCATGCTTATTCATTTCTCATTCATTGCTTCATTGCAACGTTTCTCATATCGTTCTACTCAACAAGGAATATAACATTCATTTATTTCATAAGGACATTTATTCATTCTTTCATTTGCTTATAAGGGACAGGCAACATTTCATATTCTTACAACAGTCATATAGAGTGTACATGATTTAAGAGTCTCATTCAGTTCATTGTGTAAATTGCATAGCCAGTTCTCTCCCATGTATCAATCACACCGTATCTCATTATTCAAGTATTTCATTTGTTTTAGCAACATCAAACGTAAGGGACAATGTTATCAATTCATTCTCAGGCATCAAGTCACATTAGCAGTTCAATATTCATGTGATGTACATTTCAATAATTCTCAGCATAAGTATCTATATTATTCAGCAACTAAAACATGGGACATTAGGGACAATTCAAAGCACTTCAATACTTCATTTTATTAAGCATAAAGGAGTAAGGAGGAGGAAGGACAGTTCCACTCACTTGTAATAAAGGGTCTTCTTGTTCTGATCACACATAATTCCACTATACGTAGCTCCACCAGCGAGCCACGTTCCAATACCTATTCCGTCTAGCCAGCTAAGAGAGACCGCATCAGTCTCAATTCTCCTAATTTCCAACATAAGTCACGGTCCAACATCCTGATAGCATCCAACAAGCCAACCAAATGTCTCGTACGGAGCGGGGCATTACATAATATACCACTCAGAAAAAGTTTCGTCCTCGAAACTTCAGGAAATAACTCATCTACTAGACTCACTTAGTCACAACGAGTTATTCATTCAGCTTTAATTCAATATTCAGTTCATTACACTCGGTCATCTCAAAATAGCTACCCAACTGTACCATTTTAATCCATCAACGATTCAATCCATCTTTCTCTTTTCCAAATACTTGAAACTTCTCATTGATTCACCAATATTTTTCTTTCATTTCAATCTTGGTCGTAACATATTACTTCGTTTTGATCCATACATATATTTTAGGTGTTCCCAAAACATACGCATTTCAGCCAAAGTTCGTGCTAGTGAGATAAACTCTTCCCATAATATTATTTCAGTCGCAACCTATCACTTCGACTGGATCCATACACATATTTTAGGCGTCCCCAAAACATATGTACTTCAGCCAACTTCCATGTTACTGCGATTCGATCAGCCACGATATAACTCTCTTTTTCAAATCTGACTTAGCATCCTTCCAATTGACTTTTTACTTTATCCACTTGCCACAATCACAATCTTCCAGGCCACAATACTTAACATCAGGGACAGCTCTCTATCCAAGCATAATATTTCAAACATTCCGTCAAGGGTCTAACTTAGAGCCAATCATATCAAGAGATCACAACATGCAATCATATTCCTTTCCAATCCTAAAATATTTTTCACCGAGGCAATTCATCTTTTATAAAAGGTACAATCCGACGACACCCGCTTCGATTACCCGAGTCAGGGTATAAATCTATGCAACAGTCAAGGTTAACCCAGCTACCCGACTATAGATATCGATCAATCATCTCTAAGGCACATGTTAAAGCATACATTTCCTTAGGTCAATACTCACCACCACCATCTCTCGTTCAATGCCACAAGGTCATTCTATGGGTCGCCAATGGCCACCTATCATTCGGTCTAGTCTAAATGGTTAGCTACACTGATAGCTAAACTTAATCATTCAGGTGACTTCCCTAGAGTGGACGGCTACTAGGGTTATACTAGTTTTCTTATTCTTAGGGCCAACAAGCAACTAACAGTTCTAAGGAACTCTACCCAAACCTATGGGTATCAAATTAGTCTGAATAACTAATCGCCATTGTCGGCTATGCCAACAATTGGTCATGCAGCCCACGGTCGCTAGGGTCAAGTCTATCTTTTCAGGGTCTTCCTCAAGAAAATAATTCCTACAAAGGCTCATTCTAGACTTATCCAACGATCGACTAAGATCGATCTATCAATATTACAGTCAATCCCAATCACACCTACGATTTTCATTGTTCTAATAATCCATCAAGTAAATTCCCAACGATTCAATTTATATTCCAATTCCTTTGTACCCACACGAACCCATAAGCCAAGGCTAACTATTCAAGGGTCATCGATTTCGATAGTCTTAACATAACAATGGAATCATACTTTTAGGTCTGTATGACGGAGTCACACCACTAAGTCATAAGCCAACAAACTATACCCCCAACCAACAGTCACCTATACCGACATAATCCAACACGTTTACCATTTATCAATCCCATTCATTTTTCAGTCCTCAAAATATCAAATGACATTCTTAAGATTCCCTACCTTAAGGGTCGAGTATTTCATTTCATTCAATCCAACAATCTACATATCACTTAACCATCCTTTATGCAACACCAGTATTTAGAGTTGTTGCTTGTTACTTTTCTAGTATAATTCAATTCCTCAGCATACATGCACATATACAATGACTATCCTTTGGTGATCAAGATAGATTTACATCTATTACACCTTAGGGTCTACGCACAGATTTCTAATATTCCTTTGGTTCACCGATAATATTTCCAAAACTTCCAGCTTAGAAATCAACTTTGTATTAGCCACATATGATTTGCATCCAACCAATCAAAGTCAACACTCAGATGTTCTAAGCCATAACATTCTCTAGCCAAGTCCATTTACCAATAGCATACTAACTGTCTTACTAGTCTGAGTTATCACTCGACTAAATAATTTCTAACCAAGCCACCCATTATAATTTTTAGAAATCTCGCTACCTAGCATAACATCACCGTCAAGGGACACTCAAGTCATCTAGCAACAATACAAAACTCCCAGCTATGTCTCGGCACTACCCAGTACCCACAGATAGTCTCCTTGCTATTCCATGGAAAGGGTCAATATACATCTCGTTCTGAGGTGGTAGAGGCAATATACCACTCAAAAACGAAGCCATCCTTAAACAATACCAACCCAATTCTATTCCGAACATTCATGATCTATAATGATCATAATGCTTAGCCAACATTCTTAGGGTCTCAAAAGCATTAGCCAACACACATGAGTCAATTCACTAGTTCCGTTGAATTCATCCATCAATTACACCATTCATAATTCTTTTCACATGCACTTCTCAACTTGTTATAGCATACATAGCCACTTTCCTTATTCCCATATTCCAAACAGCATTCACAATATAGCATACTATGACATCGAGTCATTATTGGGTTATTTGTGTCCAAACCAACAACAATCATTCATTCAGGGGCATCACAATATATATAGACTTATTGTATGGAACATCAGTGAGCAGCCAAGGGGTCAACAAACTTTTAGGCACAAACAACATAGGATGATTACCGAGCAACAACAGCATAATCGCGGAAGCAATCTTTGATTAAATCGCGAAAGCAATGTTGAGTGATCGCGGAAGCAACTTTGGTTAATCGTCGATGCAACTTTGATTTAAAATGAATGAAAGAAGAGACCAAGGATGTAAATCCGTGCTCTGATACCAATTTGTCATGCCCCAATTCGTAGAGTCATTTATTCACATATTTTATCTCTTGGAATCGATCGTCCTCGCTTGGGCGTGATGTCGTACAAGTCTGGTATTGCACATGTACAAGGCAAAGATGGTATATAATTGATAATCTTCAAATAGAAACACATCGCAGCGGCAGAAGCAGACAAATTGAAGTTAATGAGGACAATCTTTCTTATTAAATAGAAATACATCACTCCGTTATAGCAGCAGAGCAAAATGGATAACTTGAAGTCACACAAAGATATATAGAACTTTATTCTCTTTATTGATAATTGAAGAAGAATACAAGACTTGTATTGAAGTACAATGCTTACAACACATCTCACTTTACATTGAAAGCCAATTGAACAATGCTATACCGCTTACATTTAATACTTGGATATATTGTATTACAACTCGATATACCGACTTGCCTTACAACTCACTGGTACAACTGATTATAATGTTCCATACATTATGCCCTTTATAAACAGAAGACATTATCTTGTACAAGGAGAGCTTCTGTATGCCCAACAAATCTTCGATGTCGCGGGACCAATCAAGCCAATCTTCATATATAGAACATTCCAAGCACGAGCACCTGCCCACAAAATATAGGTCAGCACATCATCTATGTACTGGCAAGCAGAATCTAACCCACTCGCCTAAACCAACACTAACTGGTCAATTTTAGCAAACATTTAATAGAATGATCTTTCTACTTGGGGCCTAGCATCAGTTTACAGTTCTTGAGCAGAAACATTGAAGTAAGTAAGCATGTCTTAGCATGGTATAGCATTTCTTTGTGTAAGGCATCATCTAAGCAACATTAAGTTAACACGTTGAGCATATTATGGAAATATTTCCTGAAGGACATCGTTTAGCATACTTGGTGTTATCATTCAACAGGTTATGGCAATGATATAAAAGGCAATGCATTAGCAAATCGCATTTAACATGTTGAGCATGTTATAGAATTTCTCATTTTAAAGGCAACAACACAGCATCATTTTATTGAGCATGTTAAGCAGGCAAGTTGAACCAACATATACAATATCACAATTATGTGATTCCTTACCGATAGCCAACTTCTCATACCTGTATCAAATATAGGTTATCAGATATACTAACTCTGCCTGCACAAAACATTCATTAGCATGCATCTTGACTACATGGTCACTGGTGTTGTTAAACCATATGGATTCTTTTCATTTCATTTTATTTACAAGATAATACGGTCAGCATAGTAGGTGGCGAGCCTCTATGCCATCCCGCTTTATCCGTGCTCCCACAGCACTCATCATTATTTTCTCCTAGGCTGAATCGATCCCGGCGCCCCGGTACCGTTCGAGGAAATTAAAACTCAAACCTTGTATACAAGTTGTCCATGACCATGTGAATGCGAGTTCGACTCGACTATGAAGATAATCGCATGGTAAAGTATATTAAAGAAAGTAAAGGCAACTGTGCATCATTAGTCATATTCAATGACTTATTCATTTCATCATTACTATCATTTCATTTGGTGATCTCAATGATCCCATGCTTATTTATTTTTCATTCATTGCTTCATTGCAATGTTTCTCATATCGTTTTACTCAACAAGGAATATAACATTCATTCATTTCATAGGGACATTTATTCATTCTTTTATTTGCTTATAAGGGACAGGCAACATTTTATATTCTTACAACAGTCATACAGAGTGTACATGATTTAAGAGTCTCATTCAGTTCATTGTGTAAATAGCATAGCCAGTTCCATCCCATGTATCAATCACACCGCATCTCATTATTCAAGTATCTTATTTGTTTCAGCAGCATTAAACGTAAGGGACAATGTTATCAATTCATTCTCAGGCATCAAGTCACATTAGCAGTTCAATATTCATGTGATGTATATTTCAATAATTCTCAGCATAAGCATCTCTATTATTCAGCAACTGAAACATGGTACATTACGAACAATTCAAAGTACTTCAATACTTCATTTTATTAAGCATGAAGGAGTAAGGAGGAGGAAGGACAGTTCCACTCACTTGCAATAAAGGGTCTTCCTGTTCCGATCACACAAAATTCTACTATATGTAGCTCCACCAGCGAGCCACATTCCAATACCTATTCCGTCTAGCCAGCTAAGAGAGACAGTATCAGTCTCAATTCTCCTGATTTCCAACATAAGTCACGATCCAACATCCTGATAGCATCCAACCAGCCAACCAAATGCCTCGTGCGGAGCAGGGCATTACACAAACTACACCCACTAAAGAATAACAATTGACAAGAAAAAAATGGTAAGCCTCATATAGCATGGCACAATGCTACCGTGGGTAAGTTTTAGCATAATTCACATTATGCCTATCATATGCGTGTCTAAAATTTATTAGGATGGCTAGAAAGATCACAAATATAGTTGACAAATTCTTGAACCAAATGAGAGCGTGGCATATTATTAGCCACTCGCCAGTACAATGTGTAATGTACTGATCCTCGCTCTCCAACAGGTAATTTGGATCAGCAGGAGCGTGCCACCTAACTCAAGGCGATGCTTGGAACATTTTGAAGACAAAGCTTGAAGCTGCCCTTTTGAAGACTCCACATTCAGTCAAGGAAATAGATGCACCGACTCGACCCGATAGCAGGTGGAATGGACTATTTTACTTGTAAAAGGGGATGTAATGTATGGAATTGCCATCTCATCAGCGTTCATTTTGTAATCGAGTCATGTTGTAAAGCTCGTACAACGAAGATTGTAATGGAGTCATGTAAATGATGTTTCGTTATAAATGAAAGAAAAGTTCCTTTGGCTCAAATGTGTATTATTCAATTTCTCTGTGTACTCTGCTTGTCGTTGTATTTCGGATAACCTTATGACTATGCCTTGTGCGATCGCAACTTAGATTCGCACGACATCACGTTCGGGGGACGACTATCGATTCTATGGAATCGGGGTGTGACACCTGTTGTCGAAGACA
Organism: Iris pallida; assembly: GCA_029216955.1. Taxonomy (NCBI): domain Eukaryota; kingdom Viridiplantae; phylum Streptophyta; class Magnoliopsida; order Asparagales; family Iridaceae; genus Iris; species Iris pallida. Next base: position 5,375,271 of record JANAVB010044620.1, on the reverse strand, counting down.
GAGCCGAAACCTCTATCCTGTTGTTGGGGCGCCATCGGAGCCCAACCCCCCTACCGCTATGTCCTCCTCCGCTCCTCATTTGCATGCTGTCAGAGCTCGACCCCGAACCCCTCTATGTCTTCGTTCTCTCCTCCTCTACCTGTTGCCGAAGTCTGATCGAGGAATCATCCCCGTCCTTAACCGTGTCCTCGTCTATGACTAATTGAAGGTATCAAACCTCCTCTTCGTCCCATCTCATTCAAAAAATGATATATATTCTTATTTTGTTGAGCTAAATTTTTTTTCTTTTCATTCATAAGATTGAACTTTCTACTACAAACAATCAGTATCTTGTAACTAATTATGACTTCTATATTCTATATGGGTTGGATTGTAGCTTATTAGCCCCTAGTAAAATAAAAATAAAAATAAAAATAAAAATATTATTGTTATTTTGTTCTCAGTTCTTAACCTCTGGTTGAGACGAGCACGTAATGTTAGGAGGTTCATACCATGATCATGCCGAGAGCTTGGATATGATGTGTGTAATCTTGATATAATTTCCTTTAAATAGTTGAGAGTAGACCATGAGATAGCATTGAGCTCTCTAGACAAATGGATATTTCTATATATGAGATAGATGCGAATGTGGTATCCCAAATGATGATAAGAGGTTGAGCTAGAGAACACAACATTTACGATGTTGTTCGTTGAGACATTTAGGTTCACCAAAAGAAAATTGTAAAGACCAACCTGTAATTCGCAACAAATTTATTACTCACGACTCATCTTATTCACTTTGGATATGATAAATCATTAACTAGGGAACAAATATACCATTAAGGCCATGTTTGGTTCGCGGAATAAGATCCTTGAGAAAGGAAAGTCATTCATTTTCTATATTTGGATGACAAAGAAACACTACTAAAATACCCCACTTTACCGACGGAAGTTTAGCGACGGACGGATTCCGTCGCTAATAGCGACCAATTTCCGACATCTTAGCGACGGAGTAGCGACAGACAACACAACATAATTTTTTCCAATTTTAAATGTAAAAATTTGTCGGGTTTCCGTCGCTAAGTCGACGAACGTTAGCGACGGATTCTTTTTCGTCGCTTATTCGTCGCAAATGTTGGCGGCAAAATCTTTAAAACATTGGCGGGAACTTTAGCGACTAACTGGCGACGGATATATCCGTCGAAAAAAACCTTTTAATTGGCGACGGTTTAGCGACTAATTTATTCCGTCGCTATTCCGTCGCTAGGTTCTGTGCCCTAACTTAAATTGAACCGACGGGGGGGAATTTTTCATTCCCCCCAAAACTCTCTCTCTCTCTCTCTCTCGCGGCTCTCTCTCTCTCGCGCGCGGCTCTCTCTCTCTCTCTCTACCAGGTATCTATCTCTCTCTCTCTCTCTCTCTCTCTCTCTCTCTCTCTCTCTCTTTCTCTAATTTTGGGTTTTGGGGCCGGGGGGGGAGTGGGGGGGGGGTCGGCTTCGCGGGGGGTGGAGAGGGCGGGGGGGGTGGTGAATGGGGTCAGGGGGTCGGGGGGGTGTGGGGAATGGGGGCAGGGGGTGGGGGGGTGGGGAATGAGGGTCAGGGGGTTGGGGGGTGGGGAATGGGGGCAGGGGGGTCGGGGGGTGGGGGGTGGAGAGGGCAGGGGGGTCGGGGGGGTGTTGAATGGGGGCAGGGGGGTCGGGGGGGGTCGGGAATGGGGGCAGGGGGGTCGGGGGGGGTCGGGAATGGGGGCAGGGGGGTCGGGGGGCGGGGGGTGGGGGGTGGAGAGGGCAGGGGGGTCGGGGGTCCTGTGGGACACCTATTGGACATGACACCGACACTCCAGAATACGTTAAGACACGACATGTATTGAATACAATATGGTTACTCGAAAATACATTAAGACACCCAAAATTGGTGCCGAATCGTCGCAGTGTCCCCCTATTATGTCGTATCGTATTTGTGTCCGTACAACAGTGTGCTTCTAGTAAGATATTCCAGGATAGGTATGGGTTATCTTGGACTTCTTTGATCTGGGTAGTTATTTGTTGAGTATGATGAGTTATTTATGTGTCATCTCTTCCATCATGGGTATGATCTTGTTCTTTATTTGGGTATTCTTTCATCATGTTTGAATAGATGGTGTACATGATGTCAAGTATGAAGGATTTGTAGTAAGTAGATTTTGTCATTCTTCAATGTGAGGTTGGTCTTGTTGAGAATAACTTAATAATTATTTGTTTTCCAATACCAAAAAAATCCGATACTTCGATCCGATACCGCCGATACTACCGATATCGCCGATACCAATACTAGATTGCTTAGACTTATATTGCAAGGTAACTAGATACAAGTTATGATACAATGTAAATGCAAGTATATATGTTAGCTAGATAGCTTAGACTTATATTGCAATCTCCTATTCACACGAGTATTGATATCGCCGATGCCAATACTCGTAGGAATATATAGTCCGATACCGATTCCGATACCGATACTTTGAACCTTGATTTAAATACATGTTAGTATAGTGTCTTCACATATATGTTAAGAGTATATACATGATTAGCAAGGTAACTAGATACAAGTTATGATACAATGTAAATGCAAGTATACATGTTAGCTAGATAGCTTAGACTTATATTGCAATCTCCTATTCACACGAGTATTGATATCGCCGATACCAATACTCGTAGGAATAGTCCGATACCGATATACATTGTAGAGCTCTGTTTTGCTATTCTGGACATGTTGTGACCTGTGCTGTTCTAAATAGGAGCCAGACACACTCCTGAGACGGGGGAGTATGTATAGTGATGTGGATTCTTACTAACTTATCATGTGAACCCATTTATGGGCCCTTCATTGAACCTTCTCATGTGCAACTTTCAGTCCATTCACAGTTCCCTATATTGTACTCTACATCACCTAGTTCACTTATATCTAACATCCTAACCCTAATCCAAATTTATGAGTATCGGTATCGGGCTATTCTTATGTTTAGTTTGTCTTACGATACAGATTTTCACATCCAAATTGAGGATGAGTCGTTATTTTGTTGATCGTACATGGATGTACAAACGGCAACACGAGAGTAGAATTGGTGTGAGTGACGATTTTCAGGCAGGCGTGGAAGTATTTCTTAATTATGCAATGAGCAAAGCTCAGTACATGGACGGTAACAAAATTAAGTGTCCATGTGTTAAATGTCACAATAGACGTTACGAAGAAGTGGTGACTGTGAGAGATCATTTGACCCGTAAGGGTTTCGTACGTAATTACGGGGGAGATCGGCGTCACGACCTATGATATTTCTAGGAAACAGAACTTTCAGATGAGAGCTTCACTCATGTGGACAATCAATGATTTTCCAGCATACGGTATGCTGTCGGGATGGAGTACGCACGGCAACATGTCTTGTCCGATATGCATGGAAAATAGTAAGGCATTCCGCCTTAGGCATGGAGGAAAAACTTCTTTCTTTGACTGTCACCGTCAATTTCTGCCCGCGACCCATCCTTGGAGAAAGAATAAGGACGCGTTCAGATATGGAAAACAAGAATTTTCTCAACCTCCTGCCAGATTTTTGGGATACGATATTTGGGAAGCTGTAAAGGAATTGCCCACCGCAATGGAAGATCCATCGAACCATCGTGTCGAAGGGTTCGGACAAAGCCATAACTGGACCAAACGGAGTATCTTCTGGGACTTGCCTTATTGGAAAGATAATCTTATAAGGCATAATCTTGATGTCATGCATATCGAAAAGAACGTGTTCGATAATGTCTTCAATACCGTCATGGATATTAAAGGAAAGACGAAGGACAATCCAAAAGCAAGACAAGACATAGCCGAGATATGCAAGCGTCCTCATCTGAACTTGATACAAAGGGGTGCTGGTGGACAATTAAGTAAGCCTATAGCGCCATACACATTGAGCAAGGAAGATAGATTAATAATCTGCAAGTGGATATCTAATTTAAGATTTCCCGACGGCTATGTTTCGAATTTGTCTAGATGCGTTGATCTCAATGAACGCAAGCTAACGGGAATGAAGAGTCACGACAGCCACGTGTTTATGGAAAGATTACTGCCCATTGCTTTGAGAGAGTTGTTGCCTTCTGCTGTATGGGTTCCGTTGGCCGAGCTGTCTACATTCTTCAGGGATATCTGTTCAACTAAGCTGACAGTGCAACATATGGTACAACTTGAGGAGAAGATTGTCTTAACAATCTGCAAGTTAGAGAAAATATTTCCACCGGGTTTTCTCGACAGCATGGAGCATCTACCGATTCATCTAGCATACGAAGCCCGTGTCGGTGCATCTGTTCATTATCGATGGATGTACCCCTTTGAAAGGTAAATAAAAATCGATATAATTTAAGTGAAATTTAAGTGGATTTTACAATTCATTGTTAATTCTCAAGATAATTTGTCTCTTTAGGTACCTACACCATCTAAAGAAGAAAGTTGGCAACAAGGCTCATATAGAGGCTTCGATATGCGAATCATATCTTATCGGTCGTGGTGGTAGCGGCACTGGCCGTGGTGGGCATGGTGGTAGCGGCACTGGCCGTGGACGTGATGGTAGCGGTCGTGGTGGTAGCGGTCGCGGTCGCCTTCCACATTCCCCGGATATAGAGTCCTCCGATCCCGACCTGGAGAGCCCGGCCACAGACTCTTCCCGCCGTCGATCTGCCGAGGCGCTACCTTCATCTTCATCGAGGCCTGAGACTCCATCCGCTAGCGGATCCGTTCCGCCCCCGGATGCACCAGCGGGTACACCATCAGTTACTGCAGGGTGGGCTCTGGAGTACCCCCGGATTCAGCTTCATCCTGCTACCGGTGAGTACATCCGCGGACCCGCGGATCCTCCGACGCCTCCAGAGAGGTCGATAGGCGAGAACCGACGAGAGCTATGGCCCGCGGGTGATACGTAAGTAAATTTAAGTTAATTTATTAAATTTGTTTCATTTATTCAAGTTAATAATCCAGTCTTTGCTTCTTTGTAGGTTTTTCCCGTATGATGCTGCCCGGATACTCGGGCAAATTATCCGAGAAAACTACCATGGCCCCTACCTCAATTTTTCTGAGGTGCCTCAGAACATGCAGTACGTCTGGCTCGAGGAGATGAAGGTATATATATATCTTTTGGTTAATTATTAATTATTCTTTAATCCACTAATTTTTTAATTACGTGATAATTTAATTTGTATGTCAGACGACGTTCTGGTGGCCCCCCCATCGCGAGGAGTTGATTCGCAAGGCCTACAAAGCCGCCGCCGGGAAGAAGATACGGGATGCGGTGTACGACGTTCGTACGACGCATTCGAGGAAGAAGTGGCTCCGGGAGGAGTACTACGAGCAGATGTTGGATAAGATGAATACTGCTCAGTACAGGGAGAAATCAGAGAAAGCGAAGGCGAGCAGACAGGCCGCTGGTCTGCATACGGGAGGTTCAAGGGCCCACGCAGCGACGCGTGCAGATTTGGTGAGATACCGCAAATTCATTTCACTATTAAATTCGGTACTATTAATATATGTAGTTAATTAAATTCGACGTATATTTCGTATGCAGGCACAACGGGCGGTAAAGGAGGGGAGAGAGCCGGAGTCGGTCACCGCCTACGATGTATTCCTGCATACACACAAGAGGCGGGCAGACGGGAGCTTCGTCGACGCGAGGGCCCAGGCGACTGATGTAAGTAATTACGTTTATGAGATTTATATTAGAAATATAATTATTGTTAACTTAATTAGGTGAACGTAGGATTCAAATTATAACTTAGGGAAACATAGGATTTAGATTATAACTTAGGAAAACTTATAGTATAAACACATTCATTGGATAGGCTGCATATCGTGAGGCCCTTAGTCAGATTGAGCCCCCTGCCGAGGTTGTCGGCGAAACGACGCCCACCCAGACGCCCTCTTCTATGGCCGCTCGCTACGACGACGTGTTCGTAGAGTCTGTCGGCGGCTTTAATAAAGGGCGCGTCTACGGCGTAGGTTCCCTGGCGGCGTCGTTGCAGGGCGCGACTCCGAGATATCCACCGCCCCCGCCTCCTCCCGCGCCCCCGTCGGACGATATGAGGAAGCAGCTTGCGACTCTCACCTCCGATATGTCGGAAATACGGAGTCTAATGTCGGATGTGCTGGAGCGCCTTCCGCGTCCTTCTTCTGCTCCCGGTCCAGATCCGTCTGCTCCCGGTCCGTCTAGTGCGGTTGCCGGTCCTTCCGACCCTGGACGTTATTCATTTGACCGTTCTGCCGAGGTCCGCCTGGTACCGGATACTGCGCTCATTGGGCTCATGGAATTGATGTCGCCAGAGCAGCTCCGCACGCTTCCAGAGCATGTGTTGTCCCACGTGCCGGCGTACATGGTGGAAGAGTACATCCGCAGAGCCGAACGACGACGCGATCCATCTCAATGATATTTGTACTGTTTTTGGATATTTGTACTGTTTTTGGATTTTGAATTCTGGATATTTTGGAAGCGTACATGAATGTTTGGATATTATGAATTTGTGTATTTGTGTTTGGATATTTGTACATAAATGTTTGGATATTTCTGTTTGATATTGGATATTATGAATTTGGATATTTAGATATTTGTTGATCGTACATGGATGTTTGGATATTGGATATTATGAATATGTGTAATATTTATGAAAAGGAAATAGAATGTTTCTGTAATTTTTTTTATTAATGTTGCATTTAGCGACGGACTAGCGACTACTTAGTGACGGATATATCTTTTTAGCGACCGATGAGCGACATACTAGCGACGGATAATCCGTCGCTAACTGGGTTATATAAATATTTGCAGTTACCGACGGACGAGCGACGGATAATCCGTCGCTAACTGGGTTATATAAATATTTGCAGTTACCGACGGGCGAGCGACGGATAATCCGTCGCTAACTGGGTACAATTAATATTAGCGACGAAATATCGACTACCTAGCGACGGCAAATCCGTCGACATGGTTCTGGAAATATGGTAGGTTTCCAGAACCATGTCGACGGATAATGGGTCGCTAATCCGTCGCTAATCTGTCGAGGATGACGACGGACTAGCGACGGCCTAGCGACCCATTATCCGTCGACATGGTTCTGGAATTATGGAAGCTTTCCAGAACCAGGCCGACGCCCTACCCGTCGCTCATCCGTCGCTATAACGTCGAGGGTAACGACGGAATAGCGACGGAATAGCGACTGATTTTGCGTATCAGGAACCTCTCTGATACGCTTTTACCGACCTATTTACGACGGCTTAGCGACGAATATTTTAATATTATATGGCATGTAAACCGACGGGAACAAGTCGCTAATCCGTCGCTAATCCGTTGAAAGGCAACCGTCGGTAATCAGTCGCTAGTCCGTCGGTTAATCATTTGTCCGACGGCTTAGCGACGGACCAATTTTAGCGACGACGTTTTTCCCGACGGCCATTTTCATCAAATATCCGTCGCTATGCCGTCGGTAATTTATATTACCGACGGATTCGCGACGGATCTGGCCGTCGCTAAATGGACAACTTTTGGTAGTGAAAAGGAGTAGGAAAGGGAAGTGGTACACAAAGGAAAGGAAAAATAGAGGAACTCATATTTTTGTAGAGAACAATGATCACAATCAAATTTTATTCATAAAAGTACAATTACTAGAGAGCTTGGTTTTCTTTTTACAAATATAACAACTGCGACTTGGCTTCTCTTTATCTACATCTGTAGTAAGAAGATACTAGAGGAACTCATATTTTTGTCATTTGTTCCTAAAGAAAGAAATTATACAACAGACAAAATATTTTTTTTCTAGCTATCTACCATCAAGCGTAACTGTCAATTCGTTTGATGTACCAGAAGCTCGATTGTTTGAAATATGGTCCAATTCAAAGGGACTCATTCTCGCAATGAAACCAGGTTGCTTAGGATGTGGTAAAGAAGTAATATCAGCACTAGCACCCAACATTTCGATAACAGATGGCATTAGTGGCCTATCTTCTGGATGATTTTGCACGCATAATAGACCAATTTTTATACATTTTAGGACATCGTTAGATGGAAAGTTATTATTCATTGCTTCATCAACTAGCACTAAGCTTTCATCTTCGTTCCACAAACTCCATGCCTGAACCATAACACAAAAGGTGTGAAGAAACTTACGCAAGTCAAAACATGAGTATCATGTCAAGTTGTCACTTACATGAGAGACGAGGTTTAGATGTGGAGAGAATGCATATAAGCCTCTGTTCTTCTTTCCACTAATAATCTCAAGTAATAATACTCCAAAACTATACACATCTGACTTCATAGAGAAGATTCCTTCCATAGCATACTCTGGTGACATGTACCCACTGCATCAAGATAAGAACTCAAGATATGAGTTAAAAACATAGATATGATTATGAGTTACAAAGATAGAAATCTAAAACAACATGAAATTATGAATCATACTATGTGCCGACAACTTTTCTCGTATTGTAGTCGGTCTCGTCGCCACCAAAAAGTCTAGCCATACCGAAGTCTGAAATTTTTGGATTCATCTCCTTATCCAGTAGAATATTGCTAGCTTTGAGATCTCTATGAATAATTCTATATCTAGAGTCATGGTGAAGATAAAGAAGTCCACGAGTAATGCCTACGATTATTTGATATCGTGTTTGCCACTCCAATAATGTAGCTTTTTCTTTCTCTGAAAATGATCAATGCAAATTTCAAAGGTGTTAATTTTGTATCCCCCGATCAACTATTAACAGAAAATATACATTCTTCAACATTTATGATCGATGCAAGGAGATCAAGAGAAACTACACTACTTTGTAGCATGATTATTTATCAATGAATCATACAATTAAGATAACATACACGATATATAGTGAGAAAATAAAACAGTAAAAAAAACTGAAAGTTCAAACATCTTTATACCTTCACTTATTACTACAAAGAAAAAGAAATTTACTCAGAAATGCATTCTAAAAAAGGATATTTTATTTCAATTTCTTGTATATGTTGATCTTACTGCTAAATATAATATGATATGCAGTTCTTAAAACACTAAGCTGCTATTGTTGTTGTTTTTTATGTCATAACATACATGTACTTTGGTGTCATCTATTTTATGTAAAGAGTTTATTTCACCCAGGTTGCATTGTACACCTAACCATAGATATGCAATGTTCTTGTCATCCAAGCTCAATAAACTTCAAAAGTGTGGCATCTACACCATATAAAGTATGAGGTGTGCTAACATTCATTTAATAGGTAAATCTAGTGCATGTTTGTATTTGTAAACAATATGTATTCCCCTATAACTGTAATTTGCATCTCGTATTAAACAATATTAATTGATTATAAGAAAATAACTGGAGAAAACAATATTATACCAAATAGGAATGCGTCTAAGCTTCTGTTGGGCATATACTCGTATATCAACATCCTTTCCTCTCCTTCAATGCAACAACCAAGTAGCCGAACAAGATTTCTATTTTGGAGTTTTGCAATAAGCATAACCTCATTCTTGAACTCCTCTGCACCCTGCTGTGAGCTCTTAGCAAGTCTTTTCACTGCTATCTCTTTATCCCCACCAAGTATGCCCTGTCAATTGTGGCATCCAACAATAAGAACTTATATTATCTAAACTTACTATCCTTGAAAATATCCTAAAATAGCTTAAGAAATTTAACATATTTTTTGGCTATTTATAGCCCAAATAAACGCATATATAATTACCTTATATACAGGGCCGAATCCGCCCTGTCCAAGTTTGTTTTCAGCTGAAAATGACTCTGTTGCAGCTGCAATGGTGCCAAAATTAAACAAAGGAAGATCTAGTTCTTTTCTCCTATCATCTTCATCCAATTTGTCACTGAAGAAAATGGTTCTTCCCAAAATCACTAAATAAAATACTAAAATATTAGCCAATATGTATTTAAGAAGAAGAAAAAAGGCATGATAAAGATGGAAAAGTCTGTTTCTTACCTTTTCCCCTTTTCTTTCTTCTCCAAAGGAAGAAAATGAAACAAGAAAGTAGAAGTGCCCCAGAAATAAGGCTCACAACGATCGCTACAGTTATCCGATTGGCCTTTTGAGATTGCGAATGTGAAGCTGGAACATTATCATAATTCTAAGTAATTACTTTGTATGCAGAGTCATTAATTTACAAATTTATATTCTCCTTTGACACCTAATAATAAATCTCTTTTCTCCTTCAAATTAGAAATTTCTATTCACTTCAGCTAAGGTGATAGGACCATTACAAGTTGTTCTCCAACTAACATAGTAATCAGGTGGTTTTGTCCACGATTTTGTATCCTAAATAATAATAACATGGAGACAGACTGTAGGAACGCAATCTTGCCTTTCTAACAATAACTCAAGAGAGAGAGAGAGGCGGTCTATTATGGCCATTTGGGACTGTTTCCTTTCTAACAATAACTCAAGAGTATTATAAAGGACAATAATCTACTATGATATTGTAGTTTAGTGTTTGCATAATAAACTAACTTGAAGAAAACAAAAACAGGAATGTTTACCCGCAACTTCAGTGGATCGTCTACCCGCCGCATCATCAGTAGATTGTCTACCCGCACCATCGGCAGATCCCTTAATGCGCATGTAGAGATCTTGCCCAGCGTCGACGAGCTGCTCCACATCGAAGAGATCGGTCACCCAAATCACACACCCACCTCCACCTACACTGATAGCATAGGCAGTACAGGAACAATTCTTCAAACACTCTGACCTACACGCATCGAGGCTAAAGATGTTCCCATCCAAAGAGCTTGAGGACTCTGGCAGCTTCACCCCATCAACAGCCAGAAAGGTAGTATCGTTCCCCTCTGGTCTGCAATCCAACTCTACTTGTCGCACGCACCCATCCGTACCGCCTCTTAACGCCCAATTTATAGGACGATCTTAGGCGTGAACCCTTGCAAGCAGCTGCACGTAGGTGACTTTGTAGTGTCACAGATCCCGTAGCTACCACACTTACCAATGTACTCACACTGATCTCGCGGAGCAGACCAGGATACGTTCCATGATTGGGCTCCGAACATCCAAATTTGTATCACCCCTTCCATGATTGGGCTAATCTTTATAAGTATTGGAGTAATACCGCTTGCTTGATAGGAGAAACTCACCTCTTCATTGTTGTTTACAAAGCTATAGGTGACACCTCCATTCATATTGGGGATGCCTCCTAAATGGATACCATCCCAAGGTCCGATGTGCCATACCTTAGTGGATCTGTCGAATAGGTACATCTCGGGGCTGTTATCGCTGATGATCATTGCTGTGTAGTACTCTCCGGGGGACGGGTCGTCCGCACTTTTCCACGCCGTAAGGTTCCTGCTGAGACCGGCTACTTTATCACACCAAGCTTCATGCATGGCAACAGAGTGTCAGTCGGGTAGTCGAAGCTCTGCCATGCAAACTTCTGACTGTAGTCGCCCTCTTCTCTCAGTACAAAGTTGCCGGTCTCCAACAACTCGACAACCGGATTGGTGAGCATGGAACCTACGGAGTACCAGAGTACAGTCGACGTCTCTAGGTTGGTGATCGTAACCGTGCCGTTGGCTGTGACGGAGAGTTGCCCGGTCGATCCGATGACCGGGTTAGCCCGGTTGGCCACCCACACAACCTTTTGGACTGTGATGTTGCGGTGGTACCTTATGCCGATGTACCTCCGGCGATCATCGGAGTTGTTTGGAGTGAAGAAGCCCAAGGCGAAGGTACCGCCGGCTGAAACTAGGGTTTCGTTGTCGGCCAGAGGTTGGCTTGGTGTTATGGTGTCTCTTGTTGCAGTGGTGGAGAGGGAGAGAAGTGTGATGAGAACTGGAAGGAGGATCGTTTTGTTGTGGACTGCTGCCATAATAATACTCCCTCTCCGTGTTCAGTTAGATAGGAATACTCTTTTGAGTATATTACACGGAAATAAAGGTAAGTAGTATTGACCATAGAAGGATGCAGTTTCGCAGAAAGGGAGAGTCGAGCAGCCAATTGTGAACCTTGTTAGCAATTCGGTAGACGGAAAAAATTCGGGACGGCAAAAGTACGAGTATAAATCGGCTCAGTGCCAACAAAATACGTTCAAAAATTCGGACAAATATTCAGAAAATGAAAATATTGAGGTTAGAAATTTCACATTCTTAAATATATTGTCAAATTTGGTTAATTAAATAGGTTCTCAACAAGTTTTTTGTGCCAAATAATTCAATAATTTATACAGAACATGTTTAAAACTTCGCATGATTAAAATTTACGTACTGATTTGGATCTGTCAAAAGTACGCAAGTATTATACGTTTATGAAAGATACGAAAAAATTTGCGTATAATACGAGTTTTATTCGGGTGATTGCTAACAAGGATTATGAACATAGGATTATCATCGACGCTACAGTTTCCCATAGGGGCTGTTTGTTTCCCATAGGGGCCAATTGTGATTATTATTATTATTATTATTATTATTATTATTATTATTATTATTATTTTTATTTCTGGATTCCAATTTATTTTTGGGTTTCTGGGGCCAATTGTGACCTAGACTTTGTCTTCAAGACCATGAACGACAAATCTATCGAGCTGTTGTATGTGAATCTTTCTTGTCATTTTTTTATATCTAAAAATACTAACTAGACATCCATTTGATGATAGAACAACATATGAATAGCAGCCACGACAATCGTCATCATGATAGTTGACATCTTAGTCATTAGAGCATATGTGTCAACCTTACCAATCTCATATTCTTGAGCAAACCCTCTTAGCAACTAGCCTAGCCTCGAACTCATCATTAGTTCCTTCGGCCTTTATCTTCTTCTTCTTAAAGATTCGATGGGTTTAGCTTCTTCGGGTAGATTAGCTAACACCCACTTGTAATTGGATACAATGAAATCAATCTTACCATTGACTCACTCACCTCAGAAGATCGCGTATCGTGTCTTCATCACCTCATCAGCTAACATGTGATAGGTGATAAAGTCATCTTCGAAGTCTTTCGGCCTTCTCACTCGATTTGCTAACTACTTAGTTAATACTTCAACTGTTGTCTCATCAGCGACAACCACCTTCTAGACTATCCTACCTTGGAAGTACTTGTTTCATCGGCAGCAACAATGTTCTTCGAACAACCGCGAGAAAAATGTTCGTGACCCTAGCAAATTTGTCTTCAATGAATTTTGTGACGTAAGACTCAATGATTTAATGATACAATATCAAAGGATCTCCAAGTGTAGCTTTCAACAGCTTATCCAGAAATACGGTCTTCTTGGTCTTCGTCCCTGCCTTCTGAATCTAGATATCCAAAAGTTTCATGTACACCATGTCACGCCCCGATTCATAGAGTCATTTATTCACATATTTTATCTCTTGGAATCGATCGTCCTCGCTTGGGCGTGATGCCGTACAAGTCTGGTATTGCACTTGTACAAGGCAAAGATGGTACATACTCGATTATTCTTCAAATAGGAACACATCGCAGCGGCAGAAGCAGATAAATTAAATTTAGTGAGGACAATATTTCTCATTGAATAGAAGTACATCACTTCTTAATAGCAGCGGAGAAAAAGAGTAACTTAAAGCCACACAGAGATATATAGAACTTTATTCTCTTTATTGATAGTTGAAGAAGAGTACAAGACTTGTATTGAAATACAATGATTACAGCACATCTCTCTTTACATTGGAAACCAACTGAACAATGCTATACAGCTTACATTTGATATTTGGATACAATGGATGACAACTCGATATACCGACTTGGCTCACAATCTCACTAGTACAACTGATTACAATGTTCCATACATTATGCCCTTTATAAACAGAAGACATCATCTTGTACAAGAAGAGCTTCTGTATGCCCAACAAATCTTCGATGCCGCGGAACCAATCAAGCCAATCTTCGTGTGTAGAATATTCCAAGCAAGAGCACCTGCCCACAAAACGTGGGTCAGCACATCATCTATGTACTGGCGAGTAGAATCCAACCCACTCGCCTAAACCAACATTTAAAGTGATCATTTAAGCAAGCATTTATTACAATGATCTTTCTACTTGGGGCCTACCGTCAGTTTACAGTTCATGGGCAATAATCAGAGTGAAGCATGTAAACATATTCTTAGTAGCATTTATGTGGACATAACATTTCAGCATTTTTGGTGTTATCATGCAAGGCATCATTGAGGCATACTAGGTGTTATCATGAAAAGGCATCATTGAGGCATCGTTAACATTGACATCTTAGACATGATATGACAGTTCTCACTTCAAGCATCACTTAGCATGCATGTTATGTTTGAGCAACGGTTATCGCAAGGCATCTTTCTAGCATATTGAATTTAACATGTTAAGCAGGTTATCATATTGAAAGGCTACGCATGGTATCATTTACTTGGCACGTTAAAGCACGCAAGTTAAACTAAATACATATATTGAGTATATCACATTAAGTGATATCTTACCAATAGCCAACTCCCTTGTACCTGCATCAAATACAGGTTAACTGTTACACTTACTCTGCCTGCACAAAACATTCATTAGCGTGCATCCTTACAACATGATCATTGGTGTTAGTGCACCATTTTTTTGACGTTGCCATATAGGACTTCGAAAGGTAATCGACGCGCCATTCCACCAGGTTGCGAGCCCGAATGGAATGTCCCGATACCACGTACCCTTAAAGTACGTTTACACTTCCCCCATGGTCGGACCGGTCCCCCTAACGTCCCGGGGTACCGTCCGAGGAAGCAGTCACCCCCTTGTATACAAGTTGTCGCTGACCATGCGAATGCGTGTCCGACTCGATCGTGATCATAAAGCAAATGGTGAAATATTGAAATAACTAAAGGCAACAGTTCATCATTCAACTCATCTATGTCGTTTTCAACGACCCATCATTTTCAATATTCTCATCATTCCACTTAGTGATCTCGACGATCCCAAGTCTCATTATTTCTCATTCATTGCTTCATTGCAACATTTCTCATATCATTCCTTTCTGAAAGGAACAAATAATATTTCATTCATATCGATAGGACCTGCAGCATTTCATTCATTTCATAGAGACAATATTCTTTCTTTCATTACTTATAAGGAAACAGGCAATATCAACAGTTATGCAGAATATACATGATTGATGTGTTTCATTCAATTCTTTGTGTTACTAGCATAGCCAGTTCATTACTCATGTATCATTCATGCAGCATCTTATTAATCAAGTGATTCATTTATTTCATCAACATTAAGCAATAGGGACATTATCAATTCATTCTCAGGCAACAAGTTACATTAGCAGTTCGAGGGTGATTCAATCAGTAGTTCAATATTCATGTCTTATTCATTTCAATAACTCTCAACATAGGCATCTCTATTATTCAGCAACTAAGACATGGAACATTTAGGGACAATTCATAGCATCACATTATTCCATTTATTAAGCATGCAAGAATAAGGAGGAAGGAGGACAGTTCCACTTGCCTTGCATAACAGTCTTCCTGCTCCAATCCCACTAAGCGTAGCTCCTCCAGCGAGCCACGTTCCAACACTTAGTCCGTCTATCCAGCTAAGAGAGACTGCATCAGTCTCAACTCTCTTGATCTCCAACACAAGTCATAGTCCAACATTCTGATCCCATCCAACAAGCCAACCAAATATCTCGTGCGGAGCGGGACATTACACACCAGACACCCCCACACTCGAATGATATTCAAGTCAGGTCTAACCTTGAACCAGTGTTAATGAGAATCATAGTCAGATATGTAAATGGTAATTTATTCAGCAATAAAGGTAGACATACGCGAAGTCTATCCCAAGAAGCATATTGGAAAATCCGAAGTATAGATGTCATCATCTCTGACAGTGTCATGATCTTCCTCTCTAAAACTTTTTTGGATAGATATACTACGAAGAAGTCGTTTCATAGCCAATTCTATGTTTATAACTCAATGAAAAACTCTATTGACATAAGCAGAAGTTCATACATCCCTTCAGTATTGAACACCTATCCGAAGCATGTTACTCGCCAAACAATCACCATCTGGCTAGTACAAATGTCTATCTTCAAGTCTGTATCGGACAATAGACTTCCTGAGATCAGGCCCTAGAAATTTTTTTGGAACATTCTACTCGCACTCCAGTATCCTTGACATACTGGTAGTCCCGAACCACTATACTGATCCTCAGATCTTTGATAACAATATGTTCACCATCGAGACCTTCATTATAGCTAGGCTCATCCTAGGTGAACAGCTCCTTCAAGAGTACGTGTGGCTAGATGCAATAGTATCCATCCACTAGTCAGCTACCACGCTAAATGACTCAACCTGTGCATATATAGCAACCAAGTTAAGTTATCAAACAACCAAGTTTAGTTTTTCCTTCTATTTTAGTTTTTGATTGGATCTGTAATCCTTCTTCAAATGACCCTCCAAGCTACAACCGTAACTAACCGCACCAAGATAAAACTGTCTTTATGTAGAATTATTACACTCCTGGAGAATCTTCGTGCTTATACAATCAAAACAATGCACATATTCGAGCAAAACCTATACGCCAATCCATACGCATCATCCGGGCAGTCCTATGTGCCTCATCGAAGCAGATCATGCGCCAAGATATGCAGAACCCTACGTACATATATAAATATCGCATATGCAGTCATGAGCAGAATCCACCATATGCATATGAAGTCATGTGTCGAGATTGCCATGCACTGTCATGCTCATAGTTGGAGCAAAACCCATGTGCCAAGCGGAGTAGAATCCATACGCACACATATGCATAATCTGATAAAACCTATGTGCATCATTTGAGCAGAACCATGCACATACATATGCATAATCTGAGCAGATCTTATGTGCATTATTGAGCTTTGTGCATAAAAACCTTGATCTTCTTCTCAACTGGCTTGAGATGCTCTTTGAGAATCTCTGCGTCCTCACTAGCATAAATTGTAATCTCCATGCACTATCGGCATATCCGATCTGCCATGTAATGTGCATCATCCTTCTTGGATAGTATGGCCCAATCATCCAACCATTTGACAAATAACTTCTTCTCATCCAAATGTTGGAAGTGATGTCCGTCAATCTTTTCAAGTTTGTTAAAACTTGTATCGAGAAGGATTATACGACACTTTTCCATCTTATCTGAATCTTGCTTTGTGATTGTTGCAGTTAGGACAGAACGTATTACAAAATAGAAGAAGAAAGGAGAAGAAGCTATAATAAATTATTATTCTTGCTGGGTGGTAAAGACCACCGTTGCTCAAAGCAAGATTCACCCACAACCATCTGCTCTCATGAACCAGCAAGTTCTCGAAGAGCTTCGGGAACGCTCGTAGTCAACTTTTTGTGAATCTAACAGGCTTCCTGGACTCAAGGGGCTACCTTTTTTTTTGATATTTTTGTGTGCCTCCAAAAAGAGGCCGGGGGGCACTATTTATAGAGAGAAAAGTGACCACCTCTTTTTCTATCCGACGTGGGAATTAAAATACGAAAATGATATTTGGCCCGCCGGCGGGCTAGCCCGCACGCCAACGTGGCACTCCCTCATTGGCTCCCCCCCTATTCGCATGGGGCCCACGCCGGCGCCCTGCCAATGGGGGAGCGCCACGTGGCCACGGGCTAGCCCGCAGGCGGGCTATGTAGCACCGCCGATTAAAATATCAATACTCAAAAAATGAGTTTGATATTTTAGATCATCCTGCAATCAGCGGAGTTGTGCGCATATCCGCGCCCACTCCTGCGCACGTGTCCGTGCATGCACAACTTCTTCAATATAATGCTTTACACCACCAAGTGTACACCTCAACACCTACAAAGCTTTATATTGAGATATCCACTTGGTGGTGTAACCGATATGAGGCTATTTTATACTAGGGCGCTGCTACTTGGCCCGCGGGCGGGCCAGCCCGCCGCCATATGGCACTTCCCCATTGGCAGGTCAACCGACATGGGACCCACGCCAATAGGGAGGGAGGGCAATGGGAGACTGCCACGCAGGCAGGCGGACTGGCCCGCCTGTGGGCAAGTTATCATTTCCCTTTACACTAGGTCAAAGGCAAAAACACCAATAGTTTTGTTCATGGTTTTGTATCCTAAAGGATGCAACATGGAGAAGAATTATGAAGGACAATAATCTACTAAGATATTGTAGTTTAGTGCTTGCATAATAGACTTGAAGGAAAAAAAAGCATATATGTTTCATTTACGTGCATCATCAGATCATTTACCTGTGTCAGCGGATCCATTGCGGATATAGAGATCTTGCCCAGCATCTAGCTGCATAGAAAGATCTGGCCTATCACCGGAGAGCTGCACCACGTCCAAGAGATGGCTCACCCAAATCACACACCCACCTCCACCTCCACTAATAAGAGCATATGCAGTACAGGAGCATTTCTTCAAACACTCTGACCTACATTGGTCAGTGGTGAGGGTGGTGGTATCCGAGGACTCTGGCAGCTTCACCCCGTTAAGAGAGAGAAATGTATCGGCCCCCTCTGATCTGCAATCAAATGCTACTGTTCTTACACACCCATCATTGTAGTCTCCTCCTTCCCAATTTGCTGGATTCTTAGGTGTGAACCCTTGCAGGCAGCGGCATATAGGTGACAGGGTAATGTCGCAGATCGAATTACTACCGCACTGGCCAATGTTGTCACACAGGTCAGCCGGAATTTGCCAGAATAGGACCCATTCTTCATTCTCCGGGAGCCAAGCTAGCATTTGTAAGACGCCTGACTGGCCAACCCTTAGGATTGTTTGGTATCTTACTTGGAGGGAGAATGACACCTCGTTGTCGTTGTTCACAAAGGTATAGCTAAAAGCACCAATATTGAGGATGGTGCCTAACTGTCTACCATCCCAAGGTCCGCTGCGCCACATCTTCTTACTGGATCTGTCAAATAGGTACATCTCGGGGCTGTTATACGCGTTCATTGCTACGTAGTAATCTCCAGGGGATGGATCGTCCTCACTTTTCCATGCCGTAAGGTTGCGGTCGAGACCGTTGACTGAACCAAGCTTCATGCCTGGCAACAAAGTGTCGGTTGGGTAGTCGAAGCTCTGCCATGCATACTTCTTCGGACTGTTGTTGTAGCCCTCTTCTTCTTTCACCACAAAGTTTCCGGTGTCCAACAGCTGGACGACCGGATTGGTTAGCGTAAGACCTAGGGAGGACCAGACTACAGTCGACGTCTCTCGGTTGGTGATCGTAACCGTGCCGTTGGCTGTGACGGAGAGTTGCCCGGTCGATCCGATGACCGGGTTAGCCCGATTGGCCACCCACACAATCGTTTGGAGTGAAGAAGCCCAAGGCGATCTGTTGTTGTTGTACCATATGCCGATGTACCTCCGGCGATCAACGGAGTTGTTTGGAGTGAAGAAGCCCAAGGCGAAGGTACCTCCGGCTGAAACAAGGGTTTCGTTGTCGGCCAGGGGTTGAGTTGGTGTTATGGTGTCTCTTGTTGCTGCAGTCGAGAGGGAGAAGGACACAGTTAGTACGACTGTGAAGAAGAGAATTGGAAGGAGGAAGGAATTGTTATGCTCGAATGATGCCATCCAGCTCCTTTGTTTAGTTCAGAATAGTTGGAATACCCAAGTATTTAACACTAAAGAGTTTATCAAGTATTCACCATAGATTTATCATCGTCAATGCTGAAGTTGACTAGAAATATACAATTATACTATTTCTCTCCCAAATTGTTTTGGTGATACCATCACCCATTATGTGCTATGTGACATTGCAACTGACATAGCAACAGCTGGCACATCAAATTTTAACATAAAAAATTAACTATTCATTTTTTTAATTTTAATGTTTTTGTTAATGTTAATATTAATGTTAATGCTAATTTTATTTAATTTTAATGTTAATGTTAAATTTTGTCATATCAGCAATCATGTTATATGCCACATAAGAGCATCCTTAGTCAGGCTCATCTTCAGGCCCAATTTCTACATTCAAAATTTTGAAGCTTATTTCGTAGAATAGTAAGTCTCATCCTTAACCCCCAATTTCTACAATTTCGATCTCATCACACCCATAGGTGCTAAGGGTTGAGACTCTCAATTTCTAGATTCTAGATTGTAGGAACTCATTTTGTAGAATATTCAACATTTTCTATCTCTCTTTCAAACTTTAGTGTTGAACTTAATATTCAACAACTTTTGCTCTCTTGGGTTGAACTTATTCAGCGACTTTCATTGAAAACAATTCAGATATCTAAGAAAGAACCTCAAGTCACTTTTATGTCATGTCATGTGTCTATATATGAAAATCCAATCTTACATAGAATTTATATATATGGAAATTTAATATATGAAAAATCCAATATGTGGAAAACCAATATATGAAAATCGAATCCATAGAATTATCATTAATGATGCAGTTTCCTAGAAAGGAATATAGGCTGTGTT
Organism: Iris pallida; assembly: GCA_029216955.1. Classification (NCBI taxonomy): domain Eukaryota; kingdom Viridiplantae; phylum Streptophyta; class Magnoliopsida; order Asparagales; family Iridaceae; genus Iris; species Iris pallida. Next base: position 5,354,879 of record JANAVB010044620.1, on the reverse strand, counting down.
TGATTGGGCTTTTTTTCCATGGAAAATATTTCCATCACAAATTTTCCACCAATTGTAGTGTTTGATAGCTTAAATTTTCCATGGAATTATTTTCCAAAAAACTATCATTTTCCATATTTTCATCTAAAATGGTGGAAAATGAAACTTGTCCAACCCATAGGAAAATGTCATTTTTCATGGAAAATAACTATTTTTCGTGGAAAATAATGGCAATCAAACACCTAAATTAAGTTTTCCATGGAAATTTTTTCAAATTTCATAGAATTTTTTTCCTAGGAAAATAATTCCATGGAATTAATTTCTTTTCCACATATTTTCCACCTTGCAGTCAAACGCACCCTAAAGGCCTCGTTTGGTTCGCAGAATCACCGGGGTGGGAAAGGAAAGTGATTACTTTCCTATGTTTGGGTGCCAAGGGAATTGAGGAGGAAAGGAAAGTGATT